>OX457036.1:89761686-89776686 GCA_949752735.1 Lumbricus terrestris
GCCTCTTCTTGAGGTTGATTCTTGTATTAAATTTAGGATATAAAATTATGTCTTTTGATGATTTGTCTGAAATTATTATAAGGACTCTTTTGTAGATTGAAGTTGTAGATCCTATAATGGGCTGACACAACTTTTGTTACATTATGCGCTTCTGTGGATTGTGTAAATTGGTAATGGCACATCGAGTGGCTGAAGGCGTCCCGGAATCGCAGAATCAAAAGTTGGCAGCCCTAGATCTCATGCAGCATTTCTAATACTTTTTTCAAATGCACAGCTTTTGAAAAGAAGATTAGAGAGAAAGGCAATTAGGCACTAAGCCTACAGAGCAAGTTGCAGCAATGGTTTGTTGTTGAATCACTTTTACAACCCTTATTATGGGGCCATCATGTGCTGTTGAATTAGCCGGGCAACCGGTTTATTTAGCTGCAAGGTTGATCCGTCCACCGTTGGCAATGAAGCTCGTACGGTTTTGTTCGACCCCCGATGTCTGGCTTTGTTTATCCGATTGAAATGTAGATAAGGATTCCTATGGGTGCCAACCCCTTATGCTCCTAAGCCGTGTGTGTATGTGTGAGTGCGTGTGTGTCTGTGCGCGCGCGTGTATGCATGTGTGTAATGACGTATAGACATGGATGCAGTGTGTTAATCTATTCCCCCCTCCTGTGGGGGGGAATCAAAGGGGTGTGAGTAGCGAAGCGAGAGTCCGGCGGACGTTCGCCGAGGCGCATCGCGCCGGGGAGGTTTTGAGGAGGGATGTTACACTTCTCCCATAAGAAATTTGTTGAATTTTCACATTGCAATGGCAGTATTTTAAGGTGTCATCTTAACTAAGTTTCTCTACTATTTCAGTGCTGACAAGAGTGGTCTATAAGACTTCAATAAATACATTTAAAATGATGACAATTTCACTTTGAGTTTCCATATTGTAAGCCAATGGTAGTATTTTATTATTTTAATATGCCATCCTAACAAAGATTGCTCCACTATTACAATGCCAACAAGCAGGGCCGGATTAAGGCACGTTCAGCATGTTCAGCCGAACAGGCCCCCACACTTTAGCACCCCCGTACCCCCCAACCGGGGGGGGACCCGAGTTTGAAAGGGGCCCCCAAATTTAGGTGGTCATTATGCCTCTTTGTGACTCTACAGATCCGGTCTGGTCAATGCCTCAACTAACCATATGGCACTGCCATAGCAGACCTAATGCAAATATCATACTGATTTTTGGCGTATAGTATAAAACCATTAGAGTTTGAAAGGGGCACCCAAGTTTAGCTGGTCTTTATGCCTATTTGTGACTCTATATACACAGATCCAGTCTGGTGCATGCCTCAACTAACCATATTATATGGCACTGCCATTGGATACCTAATGCAAATACCATACTGATTTTGGGCGTATAATTATAAAAGACATTTGAACTAACTCAGGCAATTTCGTCCACTTTCTCAAACACAACGTTTATAAATTGTAACTTATTATAATTGCTAAATGGATGAGGTGTCAAAATAAAACCTGCGTGAGGCCCAAACATTAAAGCCTGTGTAGGGTCCCAAGTGTCCTTGGTATGTGTCTGATCTCAAGTTTTCAAGGGGCCTCAGATGGAGCTGTAATTATACCTTTCATAAATGTTCATTCCTGAAACCACACACCGAATTATGTTTTAACGCAAAGCATACAAAATAATATTATGCAAACTAATAGAGCATTGTCCTTCAACCAAAGAGGAGACTTTGGGGGGAGGGTGTGGACAGGGGCAATTTGTGGTTGGGACGGAATCCTTGTATGCCCAATATTTCAGAAATATTTCATAAGTATAATCCACTGCCCATCAATAATGATGAATTTTGTTAACCCTCAGGCTACTGCCACCCCCCCTCTAGGTTTTTCCCAAATCAAACTTCTTTCGTTTGGAATAAAATTTTGACGTTTCAGGTAGCTGTAGAGGGTTCATTGGCACACATTTTGAGCTAAAGGTTTTTATGATGCCCCCTACCGTTCAAAGGTTATACCCGATATACCCAACGTACTATGGGGTGGATACCACCCCTTAGATTATCGATTATAACTTTTGCGCCCTTTAATATGAAGAGGCGCAAATTATACCATTCAATAGAGGGAATGTGGGGCTACATTTTGTTGATCATTGAGTTGTCTTTTGACAACCGGAAGTGCTCAAAATAAATTAAAATGTATATAAAGGTGTTTTATTTTCATAAAATTTTCATGTTTTTTCTATTATAACTTATCCATAATTTGTTTTTTAATAGAAATAAATTATGCCATTCTGTAGAGGACATTTAGGGCTATTTCCTATACTAAACAATTTGTCTTTTGACAACCGGAAGTGCTCAAAATAAATTAAAATGTATATAAAGGTGTTTTATTTTCATAAAATTTTCATGTTTTTTCTATTATAACTTATCCATAATTTGTTTTTTAATAGAAATAAATTATGCCATTCTGTAGAGGACATTTAGGGCTATTTCCTATACTAAACAATTTGTCTTTTAATGACCGGAAGTGCTCAAAATAAATTAAAATGTGTGAAAATGTTGGGTTTTTTTACAACGCAAGCCCATATGTCTGCGTAAACGTTTTTCAGCAGCTACAACATGTTTTTTGTTTTGATTGAGCACAAAACAGACTTATTACTAGTTTTTATAGATGAACATTTTACTTTATTATATGTAAACTATTTTTTATATATAACTCATGTATAAAACACACATAATCTGATATATTCCCTATGCGTAAGTATACGTTTTGTGGAATCGACGGGTACCCATGGTAAAAAATTCATAATTTCGAGTTGCATTCATATTTTCTAAACCTAAATATACAATTTTGTGCAGAAATGAATTCAGAATCCAATGGTGTATTACAAGTTATAGGATGTCTCAAACCAAACCCAAAATCCAGAGGGGTTGTAACCACCCCCCCTTGGTAGTCCGTGTTACAAAAAAGCTTGGTAGCCTGAGGGTTAATCCAGACTTAAATTCAAGTCGAGGCAGCTCCGAGATACATTAAATTTAGACTTAATTCAAGTCGAGGTAACTTCGGGATACATTCAAATTCAATGCGGGACAAGCCATTCGCAAAATCTTTAAATCCAGGTCATTTGTCAAGTAGGTAAAAAAAAGTTAAAGGGGCAGATGCCTCCTCCATGCAACTTCGCTTATGTTGTACGCATGCATACTATATATATATACAATATATGCATGTATGAAGTATGTATGTACGCATGTGGATAATGTAACAATTTATTATATCAGTGACTCCCAATCCGTGGTCCACGGTCGAAAAGTGGCCCGCCAGGCCTTAAATAATGAACCAAAACCTCTGAAATAATTATATAAAATATACGCAAAAATGACATTTTGGACAGGATAAAATACAAAATTATTCTCTTTTACAAATTATTTTATTTGGATGTATATAAATAGCATCAAACATTCTATTTTTTTTATTCAATTTTGACTATTTTATATGCTCTTGGTTAATTAAATTTTGACCTTGTGGCCTCTTGATACCCTTATGTCCTCCAACTAAGAAAAAGTAGCCCTCACATCCTCGAACAACAACAAAGTGGCCCTAAAGTCAAAAAAGGTTGGAAATCACTGGTATATATGTAAGTATGCATGTATATATAAATGTATGTATGATGGTAGGCGTGTATCCATGTGTCCATGTATGTTTGTTAGTCCAGCATGCACACCCACAGTTCAATTTCTCGGGTTCCAAACTTCCAATGAACAATTATAGAAACCGCCGAGAATACCCACCCCCGCCCAGCCCACAGCCGCCACGCAAGTTTATCGCACCTATTCACCTCAATTCTTCCAGCTAGACAAAGACCCGCCTGGGTTGGGTTGCAAGAAGGGCGAAGAGAGGTCTGTGGCGGGGTGGGGTGAATACCCGTAACTGGACATCTGGATAGCATGAGTTGCATCGCTAATTATCAATGGGGTGGTGGATGTCGTGGACTTGGGGTGGGTGGGTGGAGCGGGGTATGGAAAGGAGCTGGGTGGTGCTTCTTGGGATTGGGCTGGAGTAGGGTTGCGATGGAACCGAGTTGAAAACAAAGTAAAACATTATTTTTTCCATGAACTCCGTACGTTAAAAATTTACCAATTTGGGTTGGGACCATGGGCGGAGTTTGGTTTCCGTTCTTGGTGGGGCTAAAGCCCTCCTGGGGGGCTAGTCCAGGAAAATATGCATTTACACGGTTAAAAAAATTAATCTGGGTCTTCTTGGGAGGCTTAGCCCCCCCTAGACCCTGATAAACTCCGCCCATAGTTGGGACGCAGTATAGGATGTGGCTTTGGGTGTGGTGGCCCAGGATTTGTGTGGGTGAAGGTGGAGTGAGGTGGGTACGGTTGGGGTATGTAATGCGGTGGAGCCGCGTTGAAAATAAAAGTTAAATATTATATTTTCCGTGAATTTCGTGTGTTTAAAATTTAGCTCCTACGTCTTGGCGTAGCGGGGAAATATCCGTGGAGGTCAGTGTTCATTCGATAATTTATATATAGCGTTCTTTCAAGAAAAAACTACTCAGAGGCGCTTCTGACTCCAGTGCGCCCAAAAAGAACAGTTTTAAGTTTTTAAAGGAAGAATCCTGGTAGATTTTCAGAGTGTAGGCGTAGCTCAAAATTAAGGCCATTGCAGACCACTGGACCAACCACAGAAAAGCTCGATTCTTCAAAGTAGCAGCACGAGCAAAAGGAATTAAGAGGGCTCCCTTATCAGCAGAACGTAGCGGACGACGTCCTTTGATACCAATGTAAGGCAGCATAGCTCTCAGAGGTAAATTGGGGCGAGGTCCGCGAGGCCCTCACAACATCGCCATACAAATGCAGCTACCCAGAACTCAATATGCTGGCAAAATTAATAGGGAGACAGTGAAGAACCTCCAACATGTAGTTTGAGACATGACTATATTAATTTTAGGGATTTGCCCAATTAATGTAAACAGCAACTAAAACTATTATCATTTTGTCAAATTTTTCTAGGGCAAATCCCATGTCTGTTGCTCTAGTTGTATAAGAAATAGTATTAGTGCAAATAATTATTAGCAGTTAGTCATATTCATTAAGAACAATGACAGTATCATCTATAGTGCCTCCCAATAATGTATTTACATGTATGTACATGTATGCATGCATGCATGTATATATTTATATTTATGCATGTATGTATCTATATATGTCTGCATATATCTATGCATATAAGTATATATGCATGTATGTATGTATGCGGGCATGCATGTATATATGTATGTATCCATGTAGGTATGCATGTATGTCTTATGTGTGTATGTATGTATGTATGCATGCAAAATGCATGTATGCAGGTATGTTTGTATGTATGTGATATGTATGTATATATACATGTATGTACGTTTTTATGTATATAATACGTAATTGCGTATGCATGTATGTTATATGTATGTATGCATATACAGTATGTGTGTATGTATATAATCTGTATGTATGTATGTAATATGTATGCTTGTATGCATGTATGTATGTATCTATGTTTGCATATACATGTATGCATGCATATAATCTTATGTGTGCATGTATGCATGTACATGTATATGTACATGTAACTTTGAATCTAATAATATGGGTAGGCACTGTATATATACAAAGAGGAATGTGGCCATGCATAATTGTATATATCTCATTGTATGCATTATGTTTGTCCAGAATGCACGCCAACAGTTTTGAAACTTTGCGCCTATAGATACATGGTCATCAGGGCCACCCAGTGGAAGGGTTGGCGAATCTCTCCCACCATGGGAGCAGGATGGGAGCAAAAACCCTAATTTTTGCTGTTTTCATCCCGTCGCCATAGTCTCACAGGTATTCACCTGAAACGTTGCAGATAGACAGAGTGCCACCGGGGTCATCTCCCCCGAATAAAATGTCCCCGGACAAAAAGTCCCCCGGACCACCAGCAGCAGCATCATCATCAATGTCACAATTATCATCATCAACATCGTCATCACCACCACCAACAACAACAACAACAAAAACAACAACAACAACAACAATAACAGCGAACAAAAATTTCATCATCGTCACCATCATCAACATCATCATCGTCATCTTTTGTCATCTGACATAAAAAAAACACGCCATCATAGTCGTCATCGTTGTTAAATTATCATCGTCATCGCAGTCGCCGTCGTAATCGTCATCGTCACCGTCAACAAGATCAAGCATCCTCATTATCATCAGCATCATCATCATTGACCTCATCATCATCATTGTTGTCGTCATCGTCATCATCATCAGCTTCATCATGGGCATCGTGAACATTTTCTCATAATCATCATTTCTCTTCATCATCATCTTAGTCTTCAATATCGTTGTCAAAATATGGTGTAATCAGTATTATAATATAATCAGCGTCTGCATCGTCATTGTCATCATCATTTTCATCATTATCGTAATTTTTATAATTATCATCATTAGCATCAGCTCCATCATCGCCAACGTTACTATCATAATTATCAATGCCAGCATCAACATGATCGTCATCTTCATTATCATCATCAACATAAACATCATCATGGGGGCCAGGGTGGGGAGCGAAACCGAAAATGTTTTTCACTTTTTTGACAATTTTTCTGAAACTTTGTATCTAGACAGAGGGCCATCAGAGCCACCCGGTGGGGTGGTTGGTTAATCTCTACCATCATGAGGCCCACGGTGGGAGGGGGGTTGCGAAAACCCTAATTTTCGGTGTAAATTTCCATTCCCTTGCCATAGTTTCACAGCTAGACATATTTTTACGCGGGCCACCTCGCCTCTACTCAGCCCACAGCTCGGCCTGCAAGGGCAGGGTGAGGCAGGGGGGGGCGTGGGGGGGGATAATTTTTTCCGAAAACCGAAATTTCACGGGTGGCGTACCGGTCGAGGTCGGAGTGTAGTGTGGTGTGGCGGGGGCGGGGTGGCGGGTGGGGATGTGGGGGTGGGTGGAACAGTGGGCTAGGTTGTTGTGGTGGGTGGGGTATGGGGAGTGGAGGTGTGGTGAGGTTTGGAAGGGGTGGGGTGGCTGGGGTGAGGGGGGGTCGGGTGGGCGGGAAGGGGTGGGGTGTGGGGGAGTGGGGATTGGAGAAGTGGGGTGTGGGGGTAGGGTAGATGGTGGGGTTGGGGCAGGGAAGGGGGTGGAGAGGGTTGTGGGGTATGGGGGATTTGTGGGGGGGGAATGGGGGAGAACTTTTCCGAAAATTCAAATTTTACGTGTGGCGTACCGGTGGAGATCGGTGTGTGGTGGGGTGTTGTGTGGTGGGGTGTTGTGGGGCGGGGTGGAATGGGGTGGGTGCGGTGAGGCTGTGGCCGGCAGCGGGTCGTATCCTAAATTTCCCGGGCAACGCCAGGTACCCCAGCTAGTATGATTATATATAAGGCTATTATTTCTTATTATTTATTTATTAATATAGTATAATTATGATGCTATCATATTGCAATGAGTATAAATTACTGTATATACTTGTACAAATACTAGTTTTGTCCAGCTAAAAGCATAGATGACATCGACTCCAGAAACATTTGGCAAAATCGTGATAATTTTTAATGTTTGATTGCTGTTTACATCATTGTATTACATGAACTGTTATAATATACTGCGATATTATATGCTATTTATATGATCATAATGTAATTATTTACTATTACAATATACGATACAAATCATACATTCTTGTTACAATGAGTATAACTAACTGAAAATATTTGTACAGATACTATTTTTGAACAACTAAATTGCTTCTCTACAGTGTTTTCTTTCAAATTTCAAACTGCCAAACTTAACATTTTTGGCCTTTGAACACTTAGTAAAACAACATCATTACTGCAAGGCTTCCAGATTTTGGTACCTGTAGTTTAATAGTTCTCAATTATTGGTTGGTTTGTGTACCATTTGTTATGAATTCCGCATTGTATCCTGGTCAGCAATTCAGGACCATCTTGGGAAACAGGGATGAGCTAAACCAGTGTTGAAAAGTTAGCTTAAATAGTCTAATATTATTATACTCAGGTCTGTAGTCATTCATTATAGTAAGCCAGCAACAGCAGAACTGAGCCTCTGAACGAAATTTCTCCCACCCCCACCCCCACTATCTCACCTCTCCACCCCACCACACCTACGGCACCCCACCACTCTCCGACCTCCACCGGTACGCCAACCGTGAAATGTTGATTTTCTGGGGACAAAATTCCCACCCCCACTCCCCACCACCCCCACTCTCCCACTCCCTCCACCCAGCCACACCCCACGACACCCCAACGAACTCCGACCTCCACCGGTAAGCCACCCGTGAAATTTCGATTTTCGTTAAAAAAACTTTCTTCCCCCAATTCCCCTCTCCCCCACGATTCCCCCACTCTCCCACCCCTTTACCTCCCACCACACACCACTCTCCCATACTCAACACCCAACCACACCCCACCACACTCCGACCTCTACCGGTAAGCCACCCGTTTAATTTTGATTTTCGGGAAAAACTTTCTTCCCCCAATTTCCCCTAATCCCAACCCCTACCCCACCGCTCCCCCAATCTCCCACCCCCACCACACTCCACGACACCCCACCATACTCCGACCTCCACCGGTAAGCCACCTGTGAAATTTTGATTTTCGGAAAAAACCTTCTCGCCCCAATTCCCCTTTCCCTCTGCCCCACCCCTCCCCCACTCTCCCATCCCTCATACTAGGGCCGGGCCTGTATCATTGTCGTCGTCATCATTATTGCGTTCAAGCATTCTTTAGGATGGCGGTGAGGACTGTGTGACAGGCCTATTATAGTCGAGGCAATAATTATTGCAGACGTGGTCACTGGTCCGCCCAAAGGATATGTTCCCAAAGTGGAACGTTTGGTCACTTTGAAAAGCATCATACATATGTAAAAATATAACTTTATTCAAATTATGCAGGTATGCAATTTTGCAAAAGTTGTGATTCACAAAGGCTAATACCCCACCTCCACTTTAACTTTTACCCACCCCACCCCATGCCCACCCATCCACGACAAAGCGGACACTTTTGAGTTTAAAAAAAAAGATTTTTCAGTAAGAAACCCAGGAGATAGACTTAGCCGTGGACTCCGAAATTTTGAGACCTCCATGACTTAGCCCTGTGTCAGCCCATTCCAGACAACTGGGCCGATTACAGATGTTGTTGAGTTGAGTCAGTTGACTGGGCGTCTGGTTTATTTGCGTGCACGGTCTCTCCGTCCACCGTTGATGAGTCTTGTACGGTTTCGTTTGACCCCCCGCAGCCTGGCTATCAGATGGAAGCGTAGCGCCAGAGGGAGGTGAGGAATACTATGCAACCCCTTATGCTCCTGAGCTGGGTGTGTGTGTGTGTGTGTGCGTGCACGCGCGCAGGATGTACATCTAATGACGTAGAGACAGAGATGCAGTGTTTAATCTTGTACCATCCTGTGTGTGTGTGGGGGGGAATCAAGGGAGTTTGGGAGGACAAACGAAAGTTCGGTGGACTTACACCCAGGCGCGTAGCGTCGGGAAGAAGAGGGTTTGAGGTGGGTTTGAGATCCTGCCATTAGTAATTTGTTGAATTTTCGCATTAAAATGGCAGCATATAAAACTGCCATTTTTACAAAGTAGCTCTACTATTTCAGTGCTGACAACAGCTGCGGTCTTATACTTCAATAAATATCAATAGTAAATTTTATTCATCATAATATGATAGTATCCGGGGACGGACAAATGTCCCCGGAGAAAATGTCCCGGACAAAATGTCCCTGGACAATAAGTCCCCGGTCAAAAAGTCTTCGGACAAAATGTCCCGGATAAAATGTCCCCGGACAAAAGGTCCCCGGACAAAATGTCCCCGGACTAAAAGTCCCCGGACTAAAAGTCCCCGGATAAATTGTCCCCGGACAAAAATCCCCGGACAAAATGTCCCCGGACAAAAAGTCCCCGGACAAAGTGTCCCGGCCAAAATTCCCAGGTTAAAAGTAATGTCCCTATACTACCTAAACCCAGCGCATGGGCGCCTAGCATTAGGCACACATACATTGAGAAATAGTCTTTCTGTCAGAGAACCAACCACCTTCTCTAAATTCATGAAAACGAGTCATTTTGAATATACATGTAACAGAACATTCTTAGCAAATCAACCAATTGCAAGCTGCATTTGGTTCACCATTTTAGACGAATTCTGATTCTTGCGTCAGAAATGCAAAAATTTGCCTTTGGGGCTCGGCTATTTTTCATAGTAGTCTATCTGCGTTTCTCCTACATATAGGCAGCCTTGATGGTGTGTGTCCAGCTCATTATTATGATGCTTTAAAAAATTATCTTAAATATCAATTATTTAATTATCTTAATTACAAGTTTTTTTGGTGAGACAATCGATCAGTCGAGAAATTTATCGATCGTTAGCGCGAGGACGTAACTATGCAGTGGCATGACAACCTTAGGCCCCTGGACACTCTAGTGGCTTGGGGACCCTTAAACATTAACAACACCACACTACAATGTTGCTAGACTGTTCTCTTTAGCCGTGGTTGTGTCGGGAGCGCTTCTGAGTAGATACGCTTGAAGAGGCGCTATTTAAATGTCTGAAATGAATGAAGAATACACTACTATACTTTTTGCGGTCCATATGTTATATCTTTGTGCATGTAATGTGGCACATCTGAGAAACAAAATTAGACCTAACCTACATTTGCATCAGTGAAGACGGGCTTAACATAAGAAAATTATTATATTTCTACAGTTGCGTTTCTGAGTATCACCTGGTCACCTGGTGCCGTCAGCTCTTGGGGCTCTGGCGACAGTCATGATGTATCCTCTCCATTGTCTCCTGTTTATTGTCGTCTCTCTTAGCTCTTCCAAGCTCATTCCAGACTTTTCCTGTACTTCATCCATCCACCTCTTCCTTGGTCTTCCGCGTCTTCTCCTTCCTTCACCGCATGCCGTCATCATCTCCTTTTCCAAACCGTTTGATCTCATCACGTGGCCGAAGTAGCTGAATTTCCGCCTGGTTGCTGTTTGTTGCAGTGTCTCCTCCCTCCCTATTCCGAGCTCCTCACGCACCGACTCGTTAGTTCTGAGTATACCTACACTTATAAATATGGAGGCCCCCTACAAACTTGAGGCCTGCAGGCGCGTCTTAATGACATATTGGCTTACTGAGGTATTGTTTTGAAGGCCCCACGCATGTCTTATTATGGGTCCACCCTATTAGGAATTTCAATGTTATAAACGCTGTGCTAAAGAAAGTAGGCTTACAAACTCTCTGTACTGACCTGAGTCAGTGTAAGTGGCGCTGCTTATGCACAAAATCAATAATAGCCTACTTATATTAGGTTTGCTGAAGCTGTAGGCCTACATGACTTTTGATGCACTCGATCCGACTCCGATTTGAGGCCTTCAGGTTGTAAGGTGTAAAAACACGAGTTTCATAAATAAACAGACACAAGTATAGGCATAATGAGCAGCTGAAATGAATTTGGAGACCCCTTCAACCTGAGGCCCGACCGACCGAAGGGTTCGGAGGGCCATAACGGCACTATCAAGACCATGGACTGGGCTTTAGACGAACAAAATTATCATCATCAGAGCCGTAGTCGCCGTTATCGACATCCTCGCCATCATCATTATCATCACCACCTCCAAAAGAACAACATCGGCATCATCAGCAGTATTATCATCATCTCCTCAAACATCATCATCATCATCATCATCATCATCATCATCATCATCATCATCATCATCATCATCATCATCATCATCATTGTTTATATTGATATCACCTTAAAAATACAGAATAATAAGTAAATCGATATCATAATCTTCATAACCATCGTCGTCGTCGTCGTCATCATCATCGTCATCAGGAGCCTAGAAACGACATGGCTGTGTTAGGGCGCCATAAAACATCGTCATTGTTATCAACATCAACATCATCATAATCGTCGTCGTCATCATCATCATCATCGTCATCATTATCAACGTCAACATCAACTTCATCATCATCATCATCATCATCGTCGTCATCATCATCATCATCATCATCATCATCGTCATCATCATCGTCATCGCCATCGTCGTCGTCGTCTTCGTCGTCGTCGTCGTCATCATCATCATCATCATCATCATCATCATCATCATCATCATCATCATCATCACCACCATCTTCTTCTTCTTCCTCTTCTTATCCTCCTTCTGCTCCCTTCCTCCTCTTCCTCTTTCTCCATCTCGTCCTCGTTCTTCTTCCCCTTCCTTTTTCCTCCCCTACTCTTCTCTCGCTTTCCGTCCCTGCCCTTTCTCTCTACCTTCTCGCTCCCCTCTCCTCCTCCTCCTCCTCCTCGTTTTCTATCTCCCCTCCTACTTTTCTTCTACTACTTCTTATCCTTCTTCTTGTGCTCCTTCTTCTCCTCCTTCTTATCATCCCCTTCTTCTTTTTCTCCTCCTTCAAGTCATCCCTCTTCTTCTTCTTCTTCTTCTTCTTCTTCTTCTTCTTCTTCTTCTTCTTCTTCTTCTTCTTCTTATTTGTCTTCTCCATCTTCTTCGTCTTCTTCTTCTTCTTCTCCTTCTTCTACCTCTCCTCCTTCTCTTTCTCCTGCTCCTTCTTCTTCTTCATCTTCTTCTTCTTCTTCTTCTTCTTCTTCTTCTTCTTCTTCTGCTTTTCCTTCTCTTCTTTTTCCTCCTCTCTCTCTTACTTTTCCTCATTTCCTCATCCCCTCCCCTCCCCTTCGCTCCCCTTCCCTCCCCTCTCCTCCCCTCCCCTCCCCTCTCCTTTCCTTCCCTCCTCTCCCCTCCCCTCGCCTCCCCTCCCCTCCCTACCCCTTCCCTCCCCTCCCTTCCCCTCCTCTCCCCTCTCATCCCATCCCCTCCCCTCCCCTCCCCATTTCTCCCCTCCCAATACCTCACCTCACCTCATCAACATTATCATCATCATCATCATCATCATCATCATCATCATCATCATCATCATCATCATCATCATCATCATCTTCTTCTTCTTCTTCTTCTTCTTCTTATCATCCTTCTGCTCTCTACCTCCTCTTTCTCTTTCTCCATCTCGTCCTCGTTCTTCTTCCCCTTCTCTTTTCCTCCCCTCCTCTTCATTCGCTTTCCGTCCCTGCCCTTTCTCTCTACATTCTCGCTCCCCTCTCCTCCTCCTCCTCGTTTTCTATCTCCCCTCCTACTTTTCTTCTACTACTTCTTATCCTTCTCCTTCCTGTGCTCCTTCTTCTCCTCCTTCTTATCATCCCCTTCTTCTTTTTCTCCTCCTTCTAGTCATCCTCTTCTTCTTCTTCTTCTTCTTCTTCTTCTTCTTCTTCTGCTTTTCCTTCTCTTCTTTCTCCTCCTCTCTCTCCTCCTCCTCATTTCCTCCTCCCCTCCCCTCTATTCACCTCCCTCCCCTCCCCTCCCCTCCCCTCCCCTCCCCTCCCCTCCCCTCCCCTCCCCTCCCCTCCCCTCCCCTCCCCTCCCCTCCCCTCTTCTCCCCTCCCCTCCCCTCCCCTCCCCTCCCCTCCCCTCCCCTCCCCTCCCCTCCCCTCCCCTCCCCTCCACACCCTTCTCCTCCTCTCCTCTCCTCTCCCCTTCCCTCCCCTCACCCTCACCTCATCAACATCTTCATCATCATCATCATCATCATCATCATCATCATCATCATCATCATCGTCGTCGTCACAATCTCCATCACCATTACTTCTACCACCACCACACTCGACAAGGCACGTAACGTCGAGAAAAGATGAGTTTGAGCATGGATGCCAATATGTCGTTGTTGTCATCATCATTATGATCATCATCATCATCATCATAGTCGTCGTCATCGTCGTTAAAATCATTATCATCTTGGGCATCGTCGTCGTGTATGTCATCGTCGTTGTCGTTACCGTCGTCACTATCATCGTCATCGTCATCAGCTCTATCTTCATCACCATCGTGAAGGTCTTTTTCGTCATCACCATCATATTTATCTTCTTCATCATCCTGATCGTCGTCATAATGGCATAATCAGTATAATCAGTACCGCAATCAGTATCTATCGCCATCGCCATCGTCGTCGTCATCGTCATCATCATTATCATCATCGTTGTCGTCGTCGTTATCATCATCTGCCTCTTCGTGAAATTCTTTATCACCGTCACCACGAACGATAATCATCATCATCAGCAACATCATCGTCATCAATCATCATCATCACCTTCATCATAATCATTAGCAGCAGCAGCAACAGTGTTATGTGCAAGAGTGCCATGGTTTGAAAACTCGTCAAGTCAAAGGCATTGGAGTTGATCAGAACACATGATTTCAAAACTTACCAAAAACTCTTAGAAATTAAAATCAGTTATAATAGAGTCCAGTGAGATTGTGCAAACAGCCAAACCATCCACAAGTGTTTAACTCTGCACTGCATTTCTGCCTATTGGTCATCTCATTCCTGGGTTAGCCCCCTTGTGGCTTTCAACTGGGTCTATGCTCCTCCTCCTCCTCCTCCTCCTCCTCCTCCTCCTCCTCCTCCTCCTCCTCCTCCTCCTCCTTGTCTTCCCCATTCTCCTACTTCTTCTCTCCCACCTTATTCTCCCCATCCTCCTGGTCCTCTTCCTCAACCTCCTAACATACGGGCATGCAGACATACAAACATATAGCCTAGACGTCTAAATAGTCTAAGATAGACACACATAAGGACGGGCAAACGGAAAGACATGTAGACGGACAGATAGACATGCATACGGACAGTGAGAACAACAGACGGGTGGACGGACAAGCAGATGGACATACGCAGGAATAAATGCACAAACATACTTGTGGCTAGGACTTACGCACAGTCGCGGAAGCGGACTGTCATGGATACGGGTAGAAAGACATTCAGATGTACAAAGCCACAAACCAATAGGCAGTGCGAAACATAATGACACTCTGATAATATTATACAGATCTCTATCTTGGCTAACAGCGGATTAGCGCATTATCACAGTATGACGCTAATAGCGTTTACGCGACCT
>OX457036.1:89781686-89902707 GCA_949752735.1 Lumbricus terrestris
ATTCCGACCACCATGTGTAGATATGAGTTGTCTTTAAGCTTGCAAAATTTCATTTCGATATTTTACTTTTGGCCAAGATATTGGGAAAAAACGTATTTTTTGCGTTTCATTTTTGAATCGTCAAAAACCGGTGGGTGACCTCACTAAAAGTGATGTAACTTTTGTTCTGTTTGAAATATCTTGATGAAATATGGCCATGATGTGTAAATATGAATTGCCTATAAGCCTGTAAAATTTCATTTGGAAATTCTTACTTTTGATCAAGATATTGGCGAAAAACCTAAGGGGGTCTTTTTTGGCGCACCCTGTAGATATGCATATAATTTTTATAATATTATGTCGAAATTCTAAAACACTCTTTTTATCGGTACTAGGAAAATTCTCGAGACCCACCCTGTACATTATCGGCAAGCCATGATGTGTAAATATGAATTGCCTATAAGCCTGTAAAATTTCAGACCAAGCATATGAAGGCTTCACAGAAAAAATTGTTTCGGACAACGCTAGTCAACCTAGTAGCTTGGGACTGGAAGGTACTTGGTGAAGGTAGGGTGTGGTCGGGTGGGAAAAAGTCGATACGAGCTAAGGTATGGGGTGGGACAGGTGGGGTGTCATGGAGCCGGAGTGAAAAACCAAGTGAAACATTAATTTTTCAATGAATTTCGTACGTTGATATGCTTGGTCTGTTGCTTGCGGGGAACGGACATTAGCCCCCTGGGCATTATCCCCCCGGACATTATCCCTCCCGGACATTAGCCTCCCGGACATTATCCCCCCGGGGTAGGACATTATCCCCCCAGTACATGATAGCATTGCCTAAAAGTGATGCACAAAATGTAATTAATGAGCCTATGTTAAATGAATATCTATACATTACACATTATTTTAACATCCTGTAGGAATATTATGTTAAGTTAATTGAAGGTTTATGTATATTATAAGACATTTTAAAGGTCTGAAACGACGCTAAGAAGTCTACGAAGCTCATACGTAGGCCCAAATGTCGTCAATAAACCTTCGTTGTAGCCATAACTGACACTATTGCATACGATTCCCATTTGTTCATTTCTCTAACGTATTGAATGTAATTTTGAATTGAAATGACACTAATAAGTCTAGGAGGCTGAGATATAGCCTAACTGACGTTAACAAATCTTTGTTGCGAGACACTAAACAAATAACTGTATAGGCCCTAGGCCCTACATACGATTCCCATTCGTTCACTTCAAATCTAGGTCTAGGCCTAGGCCTATTGATGCAATTAGGACCTAAATGATAGTAAGCACTTTCGTTTGCATGTGAAATTGTGAATGCCAGTGACAAGTCTTATCGGTTACGGCATTATTCTACGATTTGCACATAGGGGGGGGGGGTTTTGTCCGGGGGCCAATGTCCTACGAAAAATCGGGGGAAATATGTCCGGGGGCTAATGTACGAGGGGATAATGTCCTGGGGGATAATGTCCAGGGGGGCTAATGTCCTACAACCGTTGCTTGCCTATAATGTACAGGGTAGGCAGAAAAGACCCCGTACGGTTTTTGCCAATAATATTGGCAAAAACCGTACGGGGTCTTTTTTGCCTACCCTGTTATCATGACCAAAAGTAGAAATTTCAAAATTACATTTTACTTGCTAATGGACATTGGACAATGCATATTTACACATCATGGCCAGATTTTATCAGAATATGTCAAACAGAACAATAGTTATATCACTTTTAGTGAGGTCACCCACCTTTTTTGACGATTCAAAAACGTAAGGCAATAAAAGGTAACAAAAACGATTTTGGCAAGTCACATCTAAAATAACTGTTGTAATTGTAATTGTAATTGAACATTTGTATAGCGCCGCTCACAGATTCAGTAGCGCTCCCGACCCAAAGTTAGCACTGTCGCTAACGAATAGTATAGTTCACTTGTGAAGTGAACTTGTTGGTACTTCACAACTTGTGTTCAATGTACTCACGGCCATTTTCAAGGTTGGGTTAGGTGTGTGAGGGATGGGTCGTGCAGGCTGAAGCCATGGATAGGGTAGGTGTAGCGGCTGGGGAATGGGCTTAAGGTAGGGTCGGGTGGGTGCGAATAGGTAGGAAGAAGTAGGGCGAGAAACCAAAAATTTATTTAGAGGTTGTGTGGGGTTTGGTGGGGTGGGATGGGAACCTGGTTGGGTGCAATGCGGCCGGAATGAAAACAAAGCGACATTTTTATTTTTTCAACGAACCTCGTATGCTGAAAATTTTATGAGTTATATATTATGCGTCTATATTTGTTTGTCCAGAATGCATACACACAGGTCAATTTATGAAGTTCCAATGGACATCGATTGAAGCCGCCGGACTACCCATCCCCACCCCCAGCCCTCACACCGCCACGCAAATTAGGTTGGGAGGTGAAAGGCAGTTTTCCGGGAAGACTTCAGTATCAGTACATCGCACTCATTCACCTCAAACCTCACATCTAGACAAAGATGGGCGGAGTGAGGGATGGGCCGTGGCCAAGTGAATATGCGCAACTGGACATCTAGATAGCATAATGAGTTATGTCGCTAATTATCAGAGGTGATTATCGGATATGTTTAATGTACCGCTTCGCTGTTCGGGGGTTCGGTGAAGCCAACAGGGTAAAGCCGGTATTTGGATGGCCGAGAGTCATCTCAAGTAGGCCTATAGGCTACATCAATGTAGCACACAGGGGGTTTGAAGTCGTCTCTATTCTCCTATCACCTAATGTTACCCTAATGGCAATGGCCAACGGGAAGTCACACGTCCACCAGACATAGTCGAAACTCGAAAGGAGACTGACAGACACAAAGACAGAGAAGCACGGAGAATGACAGACCAAAAGATTTACGCCTAGACAGAGAGAAGGATAGACAGAGGGACAGACCGGGAGACAGGAGGACAGACAAGTACGCAGGAGGACAGATCAACAGACTTGCGCGTAGACAGACAGACGGACAGGCACACAGGCAGACAGCTTGGCAGGAATACATCCCAACGGACTTATGAGCAGACAGACAGAGGGGCAGGCACACAGACCGACAAGTTGGCAGGCGGATAAACCAAGAGACTCTACGTGCAGACACACTCTTACGTAATCACTCTTGGAGGCAAATACAGAGGCAAGAGCAAACGTGCAGATGATAAAACGGCCACAAAGAGCGAAGAACAAAGAGAGACAGACAAAGGGAAGGACAGAAATAGAGACGAACATTCGGCCTTAAAAGTAAACTCGTGCCGTTCAACAGTTCAATGGAGTTGAAGAAGACTTTCAATGACAGTAATTGTGTTTCAAATCACTATTAGGTCTACACGAAATGAGGAGTTTATCGTGAGTTCAGCATTGGAATAATAAGCAACTTTAAATCGCGAGAAGGTCGACAGATCCTGTAGCCCTAATGGCTATCTCCTGCCATTCATCTGCCAGTAGTTATTACTTCACGGCCAGACATCCAGACATCTAGCCTACTTGACAGGCAGACAGACCAACATATTAACGCCCAGATATAGACACGGGCAGGCACACAGACCGGCAGGTTGCAGACAGATCAAAAGACTAACAAGGGGTTGTGGAATGGTACAAACACTCAGACAGACAACCAGGCAAACGGACAAACAAACAGACAGACAGAGGGACAGATACGCAGAAGGACAGGTAGAGAGACAGATTGACCAACGGACATACAGACAGACAGACAGAGGGACAGACACACAGAAGGACATGTAGGCAGACGGATTGACCGACGGACATACACACAGACAGACAGAGGGACAGACACGCAGAAGGACAGGTAGACAGACGGCTTGACCGACGGACATACACACAGACAGACAGAGGGACAGACACGCAGAAGGACAGGTAGACAGACGGCTTGACCGACGGACATACACACAGACAGACAGAGGGACAGACACGCAGAAGGACAGGTAGACAGACGGCTTGACCGACGGACATACACACAGACAGACAGCGGGACAGACACGCAGAAGGACAGGTAGACAGACGGCTTGACCGACGGACATACACACAGACAGACAGAGGGACAGACACGCAGAAGGACAGGTAGACAGACGGCTTGACCGACGGATATACGCACAGACATACAGAGGGACAGACACGCAGAAGGACAGGTAGACAGACGGCTTGACCGACGGACATACACACAGACAGACAGAGGGACAGACACGCAGAAGGACAGGTAGACAGACGGCTTGACCGACGGACATACACACAGACAGACAGAGGGACAGACACGCAGAAGGACAGGTAGACAGACGGCTTGACCGACGGAAATACACACAGACAGACAGAGGGACAGACACGCAGAAGGACAGGTAGACAGACGGCTTGACCGACGGACATACACACAGACAGACAGAGGGACAGACACGCAGAAGGACAGGTAGACAGACGGCTTGACCGACGGACATACACACAGACAGACAGAGGGACAGACACGCAGAAGGACAGGTAGACAGACGGCTTGACCGACGGACATACACACAGACAGACAGCGGGACAGACACGCAGAAGGACAGGTAGACAGACGGCTTGACCGACGGACATACACACAGACAGACAGAGGGACAGACACGCAGAAGGACAGGTAGACAGACGGCTTGACCGACGGACATACGCACAGACAGACAGAGGGACAGACACGCAGAAGGACAGGTAGACAGACGGCTTGACCGACGGACATACACACAGACAGACAGCGGGACAGACACGCAGAAGGACAGGTAGACAGACGGCTTGACCGACGGACATACACACAGACAGACAGAGGGACAGACACGCAGAAGGACAGGTAGACAGACGGCTTGACCGACGGACATACACACAGACAGACAGCGGGACAGACACGCAGAAGGACAGGTAGACAGACGGCTTGACCGACGGACATACACACAGACAGACAGAGGGACAGACACGCAGAAGGACAGGTAGACAGACGGCTTGACCGACGGACATACACACAGACAGACAGAGGGACAGACACGTAGAAGGACAGGTAGACAGACGGCTTGACCGACGGACATACACACAGACAGACAGCGGGACAGACACGCAGAAGGACAGGTAGACAGACGGCTTGACCGACGGACATACACACAGAAAGACAGCGGGACAGACACGCAGAAGGACAGGTAGACAGACGGCTTGACCGACGGACATACGCACAGACAGACAGCGACACACACACATAGACGGATGGTTAGTCAGTCAGTCTGTTCAACGGACACACGTACAGACATACAGACGATCACACACAGACGGACAGGTAGGCAGCCAGACAGATCAACAGACTTGCGCGTAGACAGACAGACGGACAGGCACACAGGCAGACAGCTTGGCAGGAATACATCCCAACGGACTTATGAGCAGACAGACAGAGGGGCAGGCACACAGACCGACAAGTTGGCAGGCGGATAAACCAAGAGACTCTACGTGCAGACACTCTTATGTAATCACTCTTGGAGGCAAATACAGAGGCAAGAGCAAACGTGCAGATGATAAAACGGCCACAAAGAGCGAAGAACAAAGAGAGACAGACAAAGGGAAGGACAGAAATAGAGACGAACATTCGGCCTTAAAAGTAAACTCGTGCCGTTCAACAGTTCAATGGAGTTGAAGAAGACTTTCAATGACAGTAATTGTGTTTCAAATCACTATTAGGTCTACACGAAATGAGGAGTTTATCGTGAGTTCAGCATTGGAATAATAAGCAACTTTAAATCGCGAGAAGGTCGACAGATCCTGTAGCCCTAATGGCTATCTCCTGCCATTCATCTGCCAGTAGTTATTACTTCACGGCCAGACATCCAGACATCTAGCCTACTTGACAGGCAGACAGACCAACATATTAACGCCCAGACATAGACACGGGCAGGCACACAGACAGGCAGGTTGCAGACAGATCAAAAGACTAACAAGGGGTTGTGGAATGGTACAAACACTCAGACAGACAACCAGGCAAACGGACAGACAAACAGACAGACAGAGGGACAGACACACAGAAGGACAGGTAGAGAGACAGATTGACCAACGGACATACACACAGACAGACAGACAGACAGAGGGACAGACACACAGAAGGACATGTAGGCAGACGGATTGACCGACGGACATACACACAGACAGACAGAGGGACAGACACGCAGAAGGACAGGTAGACAGACGGCTTGACCGACGGATATACGCACAGACATACAGAGGGACAGACACGCAGAAGGACAGGTAGACAGACGGCTTGACCGACGGACATACACACAGACAGACAGACAGAGGGACAGACACGCAGAAGGACAGGTACACAGACGGCTTGACCGACGGACATACACACAAACAGACAGAGGGACAGACACGCAGAAGGACAGGTAGACAGACGGCTTGACCGACGGACATACACACAGACAGACAGAGGGACAGACACGCAGAAGGACAGGTAGACAGACGGCTTGACCGACGGACATACACACAGACAGACAGAGGGACAGACACGCAGAAGGACAGGTAGACAGACGGCTTGACCGACGGACATACACACAGACAGACAGAGGGACAGACACGCAGAAGGACAGGTAGACAGACGGCTTGACCGACGGACATACGCACAGACAGACAGAGGGACAGACACGCAGAAGGACAGGGTGACAGACGGCTTGACCGACGGACATACACACAGACAGACAGAGGGACAGACACGCAGAAGGACAGGTAGACAGACGGCTTGACCGACGGACATACACACAGACAGACAGACAGACACGCAGAAGGACAGGTAGACAGACGGCTTGACCGACGGACATACACACAGACAGACAGAGGGACAGACACGCAGAAGGACAGGTAGACAGACGGCTTGACCGACGGACATACACACAGACAGACAGAGGGACAGACACGCAGAAGGACAGGTAGACAGACGGCTTGACCGACGGACATACCCACAGACAGACAGAGGGACAGACACGCAGAAGGACAGGTAGACAGACGGCTTGACCGACGGACATACACACAGACAGACAGAGGGACAGACACGCAGAAGGACAGGTAGACAGACGGCTTGACCGACGGACATACGCACAGACAGACAGAGGGACAGACACGCAGAAGGACAGGGTGACAGACGGCTTGACCGACAGACATACACACAGACAGACAGAGGGACAGACACGCAGAAGGACAGGTAGACAGACGGCTTGACCGACGGACATACACACAGACAGACAGACAGACACGCAGAAGGACAGGTAGACAGACGGCTTGACCGACGGACATACACACAGACAGACAGAGGGACAGACACGCAGAAGGACAGGTAGACAGACGGCTTGACCGACGGACATACACACAGACAGACAGAGGGACAGACACGCAGAAGGACAGGTAGACAGACGGTTTGACCGACGGACATACGCACAGACAGACAGAGGGACAGACACGCAGAAGGACAGGTAGACAGACGGCTTGACCGACGGACATACACACAGACAGACAGAGGGACAGACACGCAGAAAGACAGGTAGACAGACGGCTTGACCGACGGACATACACACAGACAGACAAAGGGACAGACACGCAGAAGGACAGGTAGACAGACGGCTTGACCGACGGACATACACACAGACAGACAGACAGAGGGACAGACACGCAGTAGGACAGGTAGACAGACGGCTTGACCGACGGACATACACACAGACAGACAGAGGGACAGACACGCAGAAGGACAGGTAGACAGACGGCTTGACCGACGGACATACACACAGACAGACAGAGGGACAGACACGCAGAAGGACAGGTAGACAGACGGCTTGACCGACGGACATACACACAGACAGACAGAGGGACAGACACGCAGAAGGACAGGTAGACAGACGGCTTGACCGACGGACATACGCACAGACAGACAGAGGGACAGACACGCAGAAGGACAGGGTGACAGACGGCTTGACCGACGGACATACACACAGACAGACAGAGGGACAGACACGCAGAAGGACAGGTAGACAGACGGCTTGACCGACGGACATACACACAGACAGACAGACAGACACGCAGAAGGACAGGTAGACAGACGGCTTGACCGACGGACATACACACAGACAGACAGAGGGACAGACACGCAGAAGGACAGGTAGACAGACGGCTTGACCGACGGACATACACACAGACAGACAGAGGGACAGACACGCAGAAGGACAGGTAGACAGACGGCTTGACCGACGGACATACGCACAGACAGACAGAGGGACAGAGACGCAGAAGGACAGGTAGACAGACGGCTTGACCGACGGACATACACACAGACAGACAGAGGGACAGACACGCAGAAAGACAGGTAGACAGACGGCTTGACCGACGGACATACACACAGACAGACAAAGGGACAGACACGCAGAAGGACAGGTAGACAGACGGCTTGACCGACGGACATACACACAGACAGACAGACAGAGGGACAGACACGCAGAAGGACAGGTAGACAGACGGCTTGACCGACGGACATACACACAGACAGACAGAGGGACAGACACGCAGAAGGACAGGTAGACAGACGGCTTGACCGACGGACATACGCACAGACATACAGAGGGACAGACACGCAGAAGGACAGGTAGACAGACGGCTTGACCGACGGACATACACACAGACAGACAGAGGGACAGACACGCAGAAGGACAGGTAGACAGACGGCTTGACCGACGGACATACACACAGACAGACAGAGGGACAGACACGCAGAAGGACAGGTAGACAGACGGCTTGACCGACGGACATACACACAGACAGACAGAGGGACAGACACGCAGAAGGACAGGTAGACAGACGGCTTGACCGACGGACATACACACAGACAGACAGAGGGACAGACACGCAGAAGGACAGGTAGACAGACGGCTTGACCGACGGACATACACACAGACAGACAGAGGGACAGACACGCAGAAGGACAGGTAGACAGACGGCTTGACCGACGGACATACACACAGACAGACAGAGGGACAGACACGCAGAAGGACAGGTAGACAGACGGCTTGACCGACGAACATACGCACAGACAGACAGCGACACAGACACATAGACGGATGGTTAGTCAGTCAGTCTGTTCAACGGACACACGTACAGACATACAGACGATCACACACAGAAGGACAGGTAGGCTGCCAGACAGTCCAACAGACATGGATCCTGAGGGACGTAGTTTATAATGGATACATTGTTATGTAGAATTACAATCGCGATTAGGGCGACACTGGTGAGTGCTTAAGCGTTACATTAGCGTATAACGGCTAATATGTCGACCTTGTGTGGCAGAAAGTATAAGAAGAGGAGTCAATTGGTACAAAAGGGAAAGCGATTATTATGTTCGACGCTCGGGAGGACTTTAGATTTCTTATCTCCTCTCTTAAAAAAGTTATATTTGCCGCTAAGAGATATTTTTTGAAGAAAACCTGGATATTAGTAGATTAGTATATTACAAGACATGTTGCAAAATTTCAAAACAATAAGATGCGCATATTTAGAAAAAATCGCGTTTTACTAAAATGCATGAGGATGACGACCTTATCGTGAAAATTGTCGTGATGAGATTAGCTATGGATAAGTCTAATTATTATTATTATTATTATTATGATTATGATTGATGGCGACGACGACTATGACGATGAAGATGCTGATGAAAGTATCACGCATAATCTCCCATCGCTTAAAACAGCAAGGTGTGTACGTTGGCCTATTTATATGCCTACTTATAATAATTATTGATCATGGTAAAAAGTTAATTACAACATGACATTCTGCATTAGGCCTAACAATAACAACAACTAATTAATGTCTTTGCTGTTCTTTTACATTGTCATGCTGCTTAGCCTGTGCCTCAAGGTCTGGTCTTATAAAATAATGTTGATCGTTATGTGATTCTACATAATAATATTTATTTCATGGCGCATGCACTTAGCAACTATGCACTAAGCGACTATGCATGATTGATTGAGAAGGACATGCATTGGTCTCTTCTGGGTCCTCATTATTGTAAACAGTAGGTCGACCTATGCAATCCCAACGGCTGACGCGTAGGCCTGACTTAAGCTTTTATAATAATTGCCACCATTTACTGGAGCAAAGAACGATTGGTCATGTGGTGGTGGTGGCAGTGGTGGCAGTGGTGGTGGTGGTGGTAGTGGTGGTGGTGGTGATTATGATGGTGATGGTAGGGCCTAATGATGACAACGACGACGACGACGACGATGATGATGACGACAAGGACGATATTATTAAGAATTTATTGTGTCTTTTTATACATGCATGGTGTTTCGATGAAAATAATATTGCATAAAATATTATATATGAATGTAAAATCGCATGTAATGCTAGCACTTTTTTATTTTATTGCTTCGATTTATTTAAAAAAATCACATAAAGTCTTAAGATAGTCTAGACCTTTAAGGACCCGTGGCTATATTCTACCAAGAATAATTTCTCTCGTCGGTCTTGACCAACCGAATGGAATGTCACGAAGAGGGAAGAGACTTTAATCGATAGTGTGTCCGGCAAGTTTCCAGTCCATTGTTTGATCATGCCCCTCCTCAGAAATAGACAGGCTTCTTATTGGCCATAGTACATGTGCGTAGGCCTATTTGTGGAGGTGCGGTGGCGTAGTGAGTATGTTTATGGCCCTGCAGGCGAAGGGTTGCAGGTTCGAATCCACCTCAGGCCGACTCGTAGGGACCTTGAGCAAGTCCTTCACTTGCGATTTCTCAGGCGCTTCGATCGGCGTGAAACTCCCATTCAGTGTCCGCATTGCAGTTGGGAGCGCTTCTGAGTAGATTTATTGAAGGGGCGCTCTGACAAATGCACATAACTTATATACATAATTGAAGAAGCAACCATTTTTGAAGAAGCGCAACAACTGTCTCTAAAGGATTTGACCTACAGACTGACACAACATATCACGCCGCAATTAGATGAGAATTGAAGAAGAACAATTCATGGCAGCATTTCTGAGGGACACCAGGGGGCATGAGATCAGAGAATCGACCGCAACAATTGTTTCGTTGAACGTTTTTGTACAAGAGGAAGTCGAGATCATCGCGCAGGCGCCTCACGTATTCATTGATTTCAATGAAGTCTGTTGACGTCATTTTGCCAACAGATCTGAGCTTAGGAGTATGGAGTTCGATGTAGAGTTGCCTGACGTTTTTAAGTCCAGTTTTGTCAGAGTAGATGACGTCACGCAGGAATGGCCACTCCCCTCCCTCAACGTCAATCTTCAAGACATCTATGATGCGCTGCACATTCAAGAACATAATGACGCCAGGTTAAAAACATCATTATAAATGGCAATTCTAGTTGCTTTATATTGCAAACATAGCCTAATTATAAAATTAATGGCAATTCTAGTTGCTTTATATTGCAAACATAATTATAAAATTAATGGCAATTCTAGTTGCTTTTTATTGCCAATTTGCCACTTCGAAGAATGAACTGAGAGTTAACTAAATGAAATAGCAAATAATTTATTCATTATTCCAACAATCGGATTCTTCCTGCTACAGTTATAATACTCATATATACTCTTATAGTCCAGCTCCGAAAAACATTTATTGTTTCGATATATTTATAGGTCCATTGCAGAATGCGCATAATTTATATGGGACAATCCTACATGCAATTTTGTGCAGTATAAAGTTTGCAAACGCTTTCACACAAGCCCACACATCCACACACAAGCACACACACGCACACTCCAACACACACACACACACACACACACACACACACACAAACATGCACACACAAACAAACACATACACATACAAATAGCCGTTCATCTATCCGCCTGCCTGACTCTCCGGACTTGACTCGCTGCCTATGGATTTTGCTTTGATTAAGCGCCTGTGAATAAGCTGGTTCCCGCGACTTGGCTTTTGTGGGCGCTGTAGAAGTCTCGAGATTACGATTACGATACACCGTCCTACAGTCCTACACACACACACACACACACACACACACACACACACACACACACACACACACACACACACACACACACACACACACACACATACACACACACACACACACACGTACGTGCATGCACACACACGCGCAGACACATACGCATAGGCCTACATCCACACCCACCATAATGGATTATGCACCTCTTTATGTCCAAGTTTTTTCTTGATCGTTGAAAATCTTTCCAGTTTCCATCCGTTGCGATTCTTGTGGTCACTTCCCCAAAGACCCAAATTGTGGAAGGTGACATTTGGAGATCGGACGTGATCCTTTAATCCAATGCTAAAAACATTGCCTTGCATTCTCAAAATATGACAGAATAGGCCTACCTAAAACTATTTTGAACAGTCCTCTAAGATAGCCTATACTTGCAATATAGGCCTACATGTAATTAAAACGGTTGCTAACAGTCGCATACAACTGCATGCGTCCGAGATTGACACCATACCATAACAGTTACCGGGACTGACGACCTTACCCTCTCAATCGATGGCCAGATAATGACTGTCACATAGAAGTCTATAGGCCTATAATTTTAGTTGGCCCTCTACGGTCTACTACAGTCCATCATGACCTCAATATTATTTATCGCCATTTCTATAAGTACCATCCCAAGTACCGTAGCCTATTTATCTCTCTGTCTTTTATAATAAATTTTTATACCCAACTCTTGGATCGAAACCTAAAAGTTACCCATAATCAAATCTGCCTGTCGAATTTGTTTTTAATGGACGTCTTTGAGTGAGACAGTAACCGCGATGCAGGTCCTAACTTACATCTGACTTGACTTATGACTTACTGACTTATGGACCTGGCGAAGCTTCCGCCCTCATCAGCCGCTCCTTTATGGATAGCCTCCAGTCGTCCCTGTCTGTGCTCTCCGCGCCGCCTCTCCCACGGTTAGTCCCATGACTCCCATCCTCAGGCAGTCCTCTTCTGCTACATCCATCCATCGCTTTCTGGGTCTACCTCGATATCTTCTCCTCTTCCCATGCACATATCCCTGTAGTGCCACCTTTGGGTATCTTCCACTCTGCATTCTGACGACATGTCCGAAGTACCGCATTCTTCTTATCTGAATCCTGTCCACAATGTCTCGTTGTATCCTCAGTCTGCTGCGTATTTCCGTGTTTCGTATCCTTTCCCTCCTTGTGACCCCTTCTATCCTTCGCAGGCACGTCATTTCAAATACCCTCAGCCGTCTTTTCTGTGGCTCCTTCAGCGTCCACGTCTCTGAGTTGTATAAGAGTACGCTCAGCACCAAGGTCTCTTATATTCGCACCTTGGTGGTCTTGCTAATTAACTTTGATCTTCAAATCCTATGCAATCTCTGCAATATTCCTCTAGCGAGCCCAATTCTTCTTTCAATGTCCTTATCTGATCCCCCTTGCGCATCGATAAGACCTCCCAGATACACGAAACTTTCCTTTTGCTCTAGTATCTGACCATCCACATTCAATCCAAGCCGTGTCCCTTCTCTACCAATGTATTGACATTCCGTTTTTTGCACATTGATGTACATGCCCATTCTTTTGCTTACCTGCTCAACTCTCGTTAGCGAATCATGCAAACCCTTCTCCTTCTCCCCCAGTAGCGCAATGTCGTCTGCAAATCTCATATCGCTAATCAGTTCTCCTCCTATCACCGCTCCCTCCTCTGTCCCCTCCAATGCCATGGCCATTATCAGCTCCAAGAAGATGTTGAACAAAAGTGGCGACAGCACACATCCCTGCAGTACCCCTACAATGGTCCTGAACCATTCTGACAGGTCCCCGTCTACTCTCACGGCGCTAATAGTATCTCTGTACGCGCTTTCCAGCAGTCTCAAAGCGCGTACAACCATGCCATGCATGGTAAAACTCTTGAGATTACGACAATGAAGTTTTTGAGGGGATCTGGGACTGAACATAGACTTCTCTTTCTTTGTTCGTGAGACCTGCCATTCAAATGATAAATACATATGCACAACGGTTTATACAATATTTATATTGAGTTAAATTGACAATACCTCGGATCAAAGCTGTGAACCTCACATCCGTATTTCGCCCAGGCTTCGTCAAATGACCAGTCATTAGAAATCCTTTCAAAACAATACATCACACACATGCATGAACATTTTCCGACTATTCTTATAACATTGTGCTATTAACATTGAGTCGAATAAGTTGCAAATATATAATCGTGGTATTGTATAATGACTATTTATAAAGCGCTTCTCTCAACAAGAGTCACTCCGAAGCGTTCCAAGTGCGATCGACTCAGAGAGAAAAGGCAGAATGTGATTTGAGGTGAGAGAAAGATGAAGAAAGGCTGCCAGAGAGAAAGGCGGAGCACACTGATGGTGGAAGCTCATTCCATAGAAAGCGTACATATATATATATATATATATATATATATATATATATATATATATGTAGCCTACATAGGTCTACATACATGCATGCATGCGTTGCCTACACATTCAAACATATTCACACTGAAGGTAAAAAATAGACTATAATTTTATAGGCTTACATGTACACACGTACTGTAGATCCTATGTGCGTACCGTACATGCATGCACGTGTGGTTGATAAAATTTATTTAAGAAATACATAAACAAAACATAAGTGAAAAGAGGTCCGGTCCTTTAGGCACTAGTTCTGCGGCAGCTAAGGGTGTACGAACTATGAAGCAATTGACAAGCTATACATACATGTACAGTAGGACCTATGGACCCAGCCGCCTTTGTGAACTTTGCCGTAGTTGGCTGTCTTTTACCTAGGCCTATTTTGTTGTCATAATTGTTGGCCTACGTGACTACATCCTCAATTATTCCCCCACAGCTGTCAACATCAGATATAATCATAAACCTGGTTAAGTATACACGAGGCACCAAATTATCTTTGAAATAATGGCGTGCTAGATAATTACACACGCATGTCGCACGCGTCGGTAACCAACAAAGCTAGAGCTGCTTAATTTGTATTGAGTCACAATACGCTATTGCTGTTGTAGTCAGAGACGGAACTTTAGTGTAGGAAGTGGACGGGGGTTACCAGAATTAGCATCACTTCTCTTCGTTGTACTGTCAATTATTAAAAAGTACCACTAGGCCTAAGTCTATATGCACTGTGCCCAATTAAAGTAATAGTGATGCTACATACTGCTGCTGCTGACGATGATGGTCAATTAACCAATCAGACATTTTATAGCGCCCCTTATAAATACCTACTCAGAGACGCTCCCGGTCGATATCTAGCGAAAAAAGGCAGCTTCAACAGTTTGTCAAACTGAGAATAGTTCGGGAGATGTCGCACTGTGTTGCAAGGAAGGATGACGAAGGACTTTCTGCGATGATAATAATTATTATGGGTCAAATCGTAATATTGTTTCTTCTGGACAGGCAGACCCCTAGTCAGGAAATTTTGGTAGGATACGGATATTGTCTGCGCCTCCTAACCCTAGTACTTCCCGAAATTAAGGTTTATGAGTATTATTTTAATTGCACTGACGATTATTGATGAGCATCGTCGTCTTGTGTTGTTTTGTTTGTGTTGTATGATGATAATGGTATGATGATAATAAACATACCCGAATGAGTAGATGAGACAAGAGTTGTTGTTGGGTCGGACGGTTGTCATCATGCACGCGTCGTATCCACCGTCCCCCGCTCGACCAAACCGAAGAGTGGTTGGACATTTAACGTCTATGGTTGTCACCAGTCTAACAATGCAATCAACAACAACAATAGTCATTCGAATACTCTGGCAATTGATTTAAACAATCGATATAGGCATATACATAAGTGACTCACCTGACCAAAACCAGGCGCATGCTCATCACACACTTCTGAGATAATGGCCAAAATGACATTGTGATAAACACTACTTTTTCAATTTTTTGTTTTTGACAGATAATGATAAATAAATATGTTTTGAACGCATTAAAACAAACATTTGTGAACAAATATTATTTTAAATGATATTTTAGATGATTTTGGTTATTGTTCAAATGATTCAATGACTTTTCCATAAATTTTCAACTTCCCGCCATTAATGGCCTTATTCTAAATAAGGTTAGTATAACAAATGAGGCATGAGTAAAACGCCCAAACTTCCATCTAGCCTATTAAGCAATCTGCCTATTTGTTGCAAATTTAATTCAAGTCTTAACACGGTTGCTAAAGAATCTTGCATTCCGAAGTAATAAGAAACTTTGAATGCATATTTGTTCTCAGAATTGTAATTCGAATGGTTGAACCACATTTTTACTCATAACTTTGGACAGGAACATGGTAGAATAATATGATTTGCGTCATTTTAAAGAAGAAACTTAATTATTTTAAAAGACGTATGGCACTCAATTTGTACAAAAACCCTACATGTGCCTGATTTTGGTCAGATGGGCCACATGATGATCTGCTACATGTAGATTGTAGAATAATAGGCTTATAATTATCTGCAACGACGCAGCCCTTAATGCAGTGTTTAATCTAGACGTCTCTGGGGGGGGGGGGGGAACTTTCCCCCCCCCAGGATTGACATTTCCCCCCCCAGAAAAATTTGACAAAATGATATTGGTTTTTAGTAACTTTTTCATCGTTGTTTTACTTGAAGTGTAATAATATACTGTGATATTATTATTTTACTATTATATGATTATAATGACATTATTCACTACTATAATATACGATACTATCATGTTACAATGAATATAACTTACTGTATATATTTGTATAACCCTATTTTTTCTAGCTAAACACAAAGATGACATCTCCTCCAGAAAAATTGTCAAAATGATAATAGTATTTAGTTGCTGTTTAGTGTCAACATCATTGCATTACATGAACTGTTATAATAATATAACCGTAATATTATTTACTGCTACACGGTTGTTGTAGTAATTATTTACTGCTATAATATATGACAAAATCCAGCAAAAATGAGTATAACTTACTGTTAATATTTGTACAAATACTATTTTTGTACAACTGAATGGCTATCAAGTGCTATCCTTATCCACATTTTAAACTGCCAAATTTCAAACTGTTTTGGTCCTATTATCTGTACACCAATTAAAACAACATCATTACTACAAGACTAGTGGCTTCTTGATTTTGGTACCGTTAGTTTATTAGCTCTTGGTATATGTGTGTACCATTAAATATGATTTCGGAAAGTGTGTACTGGTCAGCAACTCAGGGCCATTATAGGGAAACTGGGATAAGCTGACAGTTTCTGATTACAGTGCTGAAAAGCCAGCTTATATACTCATGTAAACAGTAATTCATTAGAATGACCCAGCAGCAGCAGAACTGCGCTGCTGAACTCGATACACAAAGATATTTTTTATTGTAATTATAATTATGATATATATATTGAAATCCTAAAACACTTTTTATCAGTACTGAACAAGGGCGGATCCAGGAATTTTCGAAGGGGGGGGCCAAAAAATTTTTGGGCTGGGGTCGGAAATTTTTTCGTTGATCTTTCGCCGAAAAATCTGATGAACTTTTTTAGTGGTTTTTGGCCGAAACCAGAGTTTAATTTAGCCCCCACCTCTGGGGGAAATGAGGTTTTCGGAGGGGTAGATAATTGACCGTCTGAAGACAATCATGAGGCGCGCAGCGCCGATAGTGGTAGGGGAGGGGTGTGGGGAGGGGATATGCCCCTCCCCACCAGAAACTTTTTGAATTTTCACTTTGCAATGGTAGCATTTTAAGCTGTTATCTTAACAAATTAGCTGTACTTTTCAGTGCTTGTAAGAGTGCCATAAGGTCTCAATAAATATAGACTTTACTTAAAAACTTCTTTCCCGAAAACGAGATGTTCTTTTTTAAGTAATCCGCCGGAAATCTTTAAAAAGGGTGTTCAATTTTCCTTCCCAAAACACTGATGAAATTTTTTGGTCATCCGTGCGAAATCTTAAAAAAGGTGTTTAATTTTTCGTCTAAAAAGAGTGATGACTTTTTATTCATCCATGCGAAATTTTCAAAAAAGGTGTTTAATTTCGCATCCCAAAAAACTGATGACTTGTTGTAGTAATCCCTGCGAAATCTTAAAAAAGGTGTTTAATTTTTCGTCTAAAAGGAGTGATGACTTTTTAGTCTCCCGTGCGAAATTTTCAAAAAAAGGTGTTCAATTTAGAATTAAAAAACTGATGACTTTTTGTAGTCATCCGTGCGAAATCTTAAAAAAGATGTTTAATTTTTCGTCTAAAAAGAGTGATGACTTTTTATTCTTCCGTGCGAAATTATCAAAAAAGGTGTTTAATTTCGCATCCCAAAAAACTGATGACTTGTTGTAGTCATCCCTGCGAAATCTTAAAAAAGGTGTTTAATTTTTCGTCTGAAAGGAGTGATGACTTTTTAGTCTCCCGTGCGAAAGTTTCAAAAAAGGTGTTCAATTTAGCATCCCAAAAACTGATGACTTTTTAAGACTAGAATAAATAAAATACTTCCGGTACGTGACTTTTTGGCGCCGCCGTTTTGGCGCCGCCGTTTTGGCGCCGCCGTTTTGACGCCGCCGTTTTGGCGCCGCCGTTTTGGCGCCGCCGTTTTGGCGCCGCCGTTTTGGCGCCGCCGTTTTGGCGCCGCCATTGCGCTATAACATTTGCGTTTTGCAGTCTATTTCCGGTTCAGTGTATACGACGCGTGAAACATATTGACGAAATCCTTGCTGAAATAGAAAGTGAATGTACGGCTTGTTGTTGCGTTAATTGAGGCTGGATCGATGAAAATATTCCTGGTTTAATTGGAGCTGGATTTATTAAGCGAACGCATGAGAAATGGAAGATATGATCAAGAAAAGAACGCTTGAGATTTGTAAGCTCGATGAAGAGTCTTTTAAATGCGAAAAAGCGGCGGGAGTTCCGACGAATACTTGAACAATTGAAGCTGAAAGGAGATTTTTTTGCCGGTGAAATAGAAGCTGGATTTTTTTAAACAAATGCTTTATTTAATAACAAATTATAAGACATGTGAGGTAGCAGATTAATAAAGTACAAGCGATCAAAGCAGAGGATGTCACATCGAATGATTGAAAAAACAGGCCCACCAAAGAGAGAAAGTCCCGCTAAGACAGGGCCTATTTAGCTTAGTATAGAAATAAGAACTTTAAGATGACATAAGATTTCAGCACGATAGATCGAGGAAATACAGACTTTAGTGACAACAATGAATATGGTGTATTAAAGACAAAAGCGACAGTTCTTTTAAAAAGTCCATTGTTTTGAAATGTCCATAATTGCAATTATAATAAAAAGGTGTGCAACTGCAAATGTCTGCCAACACTAAAGAAGGTGTGCAATTGCCAATTTTTGCCAACACTAAAGAAGGTGTCCAATTGCCAATTTCTGCCAACACTAAAGAAGGTGTGCAAATGCCAATTTTGCCAACACTTAAAAAGGTGTGTAATTGCCAATTTTTTAGAAACCTAAACAAATCCATTGGTTCGAATTCTTCATTATTGCAATTGTAATATAAAGGTGTCCCACTGCAAATGTGTGCCAACAGTAAAGAAGGTGTGCAATTGCCAATTTCTGCCAACACTAAAGAAGGTGTGCTATGGCCAATTTTTTAGAAACCTAAAGAAATCCATTGGTTCGAATTGTTCATTATTGCAATTATAATATAAAGGTGTCCCACTGCAAATGTGTGCCAACAGTAAAGAAGGTGTGCAATTGCCAATTTTTGCCAACACTAAAAAAGGTGTGTAATTGCCAATTTTTTAGAAACCTAAACAAATCCATTGGTTCGAATTGTTCATTATTGCAATTGTAATATAAAGGTGTGCAAGTAAAATAATGATGCTTTAAAGCACACTGCTGTTGTACAAAAAAGTTGTGCAATTGCACACTTTCTTTAGTGTTGGCACACATTTGCAGTGGGACACCTTTTTATTATAATTGCAATAATGAACAATTCGAACCATTGGATTTGTTTAGGTTTCGCAAAAATTGGCAATTACACACCTTCTTTAGTGTTGGCAAAAATTGGCAATTGCACACCTTCTTTAGTGTTGGCAAAAATTGGCCATAGCACACCTTCTTTAGTGTTGGCAAAAATTTGCAATTGCACACCTTCTTTAGTGTTGGCAAAAATTGGCCATAGCACACCTTCTTTAGTGTTGGCAAAAATTGGCCATAGCACACCTTCTTTAGTGTTGGCAAAAATTGGCCATAGCACACCTTCTTTAGTGTTGGCAAAAATTGGCAATTGCACACCTTCTTTAGTGTTGGCACACATTTGCAGTGGGACACCTTTTTATTATAATTGCAATAATGAACAATTCGAACCAATGGTAAATTACTTCTAAAGGGAGGACAATGATATTTTGGCTAGTTTTAACTGTACGTAAGTGCTTCTACAAATGCACAAATTCGATTACAAATGCACATTTTGTGTATAGCTGCACGTTAAAAAAGCCCTGCCGGGTACCCGGCTAATGTTCTAATATAGCGGCAGTTTTCTGATTTTATTGAATGCCAGATACGATTGCAACAATTATTATTCAAAAGCTTAACTACATGTACATCATGTGACCACATTGACTATAGGCCTACTCACTGCCATACCATATAACAATTAAGGAAGTTTTAATACATTTCGACAAAAAATACTTAACATCAGATTTTTGAACACAGACAAACATACTTTTGCTTAAATCGGAGTTGGATTGTTCATCAATGCAACGCCAGTTTAAGGAAGAACATTTTCAGCAATCCAGCTCCAATGAAATTTAATTGTGGTATTACCTAATACGAATAAAAACCAGCTTTGACCCTTTCAGATCAAGTGAGGAGTGTACGTCGAACATACATTCTGAGCTATTTCGGGCATAACTTTTGAACGGCGTGGAATATCATCACAAAATTTAACTCAAAATGTGCGTAAATGAACCGTCTAAAATTACCTACAATTTGATAATTTTTATACTTTAGAATGAGGGAGAAAAAAATTCCGGCGCCAAAACGTCCGGCGCCAAAACGGCGGTGCCAAAACGGCGGCGCCAAAAAGTCCGGCGCCAAAACGGCGGCGCCAAAACGTCCTGCTTCGCGAATAACATACATTCCATGCCATAAATCATAGTTGGATACTGTTGAAAGATTGTTTCATTTCGATGCTTTATATAAAGACAATGCAATTGCGTGAGAGACTTAGATTGGATTTTAATTACATTTACACAGTATTTTTATTATAGGTTTTAATTACATTTATACATTAATTCTCCTGTGCATGACTGACACCCTGAATTTTTTTTGCTCCACCATGGATGGGGGGGGCCACGTCCCATGGCGATTTGAAATGGGGGGGGCCATGGCCGGATTGGCCCCCCCCTGGATCCGCCCTTGGTACTGAAATAATGGAGTTATTTTGCTAAAATGGCATCTTCAAAGGGTACCATTGCAATGTGGAAATTCAAGAAGTTTCTAATGAGTCACTGAAAAGTAGGCTACAGCTATTTTGTTAAGATGACACCTTAAAATGCTGCCATTGCAATTTGGAAATTAAAAAAGTTTCTAATGGGTCACTGAAAAAAAGTACAGCTATTTTGCTAAGATGACACCTTAAAATGCTGCCATTGCAATGTGGAAATTGAAAAAATTTCTGATGAGGTTCTGAAAAAGTACAGGTATTTTGTGAAGATGACATCTTAAAATGCTGCCATTGCAATGTGGAAATTCAAAAAATTTCTGATGAACCCCTGTAAAGGTACAGGTATTTTTTGAAAATGACACCTTAAAATGCTGCCATTGCAATGTGAAAATAGAAAAAATTTCTGATGAGGTTCTGAAAAAGTACAGGTATTTTGTGAAGATGACACCTTAAAATGCTGCCATTGCAATTTGGAAATTCAAAAAGTTTCTAATGGGTCACTGAAAAGTACAGCTATTTTGTTAAGATGACACCTTAAAATGCTGCCATTGCAATGTGAAAATTCAAAAAGTTTCTAATGGGCCACTGAAAAAAGTACAGCTATTTTGTTAAGATGACGCCTTAAAATACTGCAACTGCAATATGGACATTCAAAAAATTTCTAATGGGGAGGGGGATTTGCCCCCTCCCCTTACCCCCCCCCCCCCCACTCAGGGCGCTACGCGCATCATGAGCGTCCTTCGGACGCTCATTTGTCTCCCCCCCCAGAAACCTCAATTCCCCCCCCCCAGCGGAGGGGGACTAGATTAAACACTGCCCTTAATGTATATATTAATTAATTAATTAGTTAATTAGTTAATTAATTAATTAATTCATTCATTCATTCATTCATTCATTCATACATTCATTCATGTGGCATGCCCTCTTGGGGCGTTGCATGTACATGTATATGTCAACAATTCTTCTCCACCGGTTACGGTCTTCTGCCAAGCAGATGGCCTCAGAGACGTCAGTGTACCGTACAATGTAGAAATGTAGATCCCTCGAGACATAGGACAGTCAAGTATCTCGCGGTCTCCCACGAGGCTTCGACCGTGGAGGGGCAACCAACGCATGAGCCCGTCTCACGTCGATGGTCGGCTGGAGTCTGGAGTACATGTTCATAATTTATTATAATAGTTATAAAAGTTTTGATTCTAAAACGGGAATTAGGTCTAAGGTATATAAAAGAGAGAAAGTATGTAGGTCTGCCGTTCTGTTAACACATCCGGAGTTTCACGTATTTCAAAACATACCACGGACACTAATGATAGCAGAAAGCCCCGGACTTAAACGCTCGCATTAGGGTGATTCAGAAAAAAATATTTTTGAAATTTAATGAGCATAGTTGCTAATTTTGTTCCTTTTGGGTACAGAATAAATTGTGTACAAAAAAATTCGAAATAAAATTCATTTTAGGCTATGCTCAATGAGCACAAAGTTTACATATAGTTGTGTTCAAAGTTACAAATTGAGATAATGGCCGTGTGATATAGCACACACTAAATAAAGTTGAATGATACAAATAATTGAGTTTTTAGTAACTCAAAGTGGATATAAGAACTCAGATATTCATTCACTATTACAAATTAACTTAGAAAAGTCCACAATTCAACAGGAATCCTATGCTGCCTGATCGACATGTAGCCTTGTAGAACTGCAAGTCATTCACTCACATGCCACCGGACCAGCTATCCATGCTCTCACGTTTACACAATGTAGATCTTGAAAATACATGAAATTCAGTGGAAATTGTTCTCTCAGAGTCTGTCTGTCAATTTAAATTGATTTCTGATACTACAAGTCCTGAAACAATAGGTGACTTTTGTCCTTCATGCAACCAGATGCACCTTTTGCCTGAAATGACAAACTCCATCACCAGCTGTCTCTTCTTAAATCAGCAGGCACAATTCCGTCACATTCTTCTCTTGCTGACAATTGATGGCATGATATAGAGCTTTCGTCTGCATTTTAACAATTTACTTAAAATGCAGTGGTAACTGCCAAGATAGTGAACTTCCTGTCTGATAAGTTTATGTGATTCAATGCAGATCCTGCTTTGAAGAATGAATGGTTTATCTCTGCTGTATCTTCCTGTTAATCTTCAGGAAGAGTAGATTATTCAAATGTTTTTTGTAGTATACATTGAGATCTTGACATCTTTAATCATAATTATCAGTGTTCTCCATCGTCTTCGTCACTATCCTCTTCGTCATCATTCAAGTCACTGCTCTTAGTTGCCTGGTTACTCGAACAAGATCCTTTAGCTGATTTTCTTATCATTTTTATCTTATACCTGGCTTTTATTGTCTCATCTTTTGCTCTGCAACTCTCTCATGACTCCTCATTGACAACAGCCATGCTCATTTTCCATGATTCTTGCTGATCTGCTAAAAAAACTGCTTATACTTATCAATTTTGATTACTTGCTCACCTTACTGAATGCAATATCAAAAACGAGATGTACTTTTAACAAATACTTCTCACTTTTTTGTGACTCAGAGTCGTTGCTTCTGTTATCTTTATCTCTAAACTCTTTCCTATGACATTTTATAGACTTAAATGCTTTATGGATTCGTGCCTTATTAGAAATTCAGATTGACTTGATTTTCAAGCTCTTTTACACAACCTTCTTCAAAAATTGCAATGATGAAAAAGTAGAAAGGTCTGTAGTGTGTGGTCTCTTGTAGGCAATACATTAATATAGGAAGGGTAACTTCTGGTTTTCCAATCAACCAAAGTTCTGTTTTCAACCTTGTTGCAGTAGTTAAAAAGACTCTTCCACTTAAAATTCAGAAAAATGGCATTTTCACAAAAAACACTCATAGAATGAAAATTTTAAAAACTTTAATTTAAGAATAGTGTATTAAAATGCATGTAGCTATCTTTCTCTCACTGCCAAGAACAATGCATGCACAGATAAAAAAAACCATGCAGCTGCACTTTTCATAGACACAATTTTATGGAAACATATTCCTGCTTTGTAACAATGATGTTGGAGCTCAGAATATATATAAAAATTCAGCAGGTTTCTTTATAATAAACAACAAAGCAAGACTTGATTGTTTATGTATAGCCTTTGACTATGTACATAATTCTTACTTTCAGGATTGTAGCTTTATCTAATAGGAATTGCTGTATTCCAGGTCTCGTCAATGGCAGGTGCATTGCTTTCTTCATGTAAGTCCCATGTAATATTTCAGGGGCATTGAGCACCCAGTAAACATTAATATATTACAGTGAAATTTGGTTGCAGTGTTGAATAAGATCAAAGGAACAAAATTATCTACTATGTCAGCCAAAAATCAAAAATAATTTTTTTCCCCATTGTGACGTGAATCACCCTAGCTCGCATAGTTTCCAATTTGTCCATTTTTAATGCTCTTCACGCACAATGAATAAGCTGGTGCCCTGCGCTTGGCTTTCGAGTGGCGCTTTAGAAATTTCGAGTTTACGATTACAACTCAATAACATAATACTTTTAAGTATAAACCTGCGTTTCCCAGAATAAACCATTTTTTAGGAGAACATCAGCCTCAAACGAAATTATCATCTGGGCTACATAAGACAGTTACTGTAGGGTTTGCTGATACAAGCCATTTTAGAACAACTTGGTATACCTAGGCTATAGGCTATGTCGTTATTCATATAACAGACCTGACTGTCACTGAAGGTGGTTCAAAGTCTAATTAGTCGTACAATTTGCCAGACAGACATGCTGAAAAGGGTTTACAAATAAGGACGTGCAACCCACCACTCTTGAAAGCCGACTCCTGCGTTCTGGTTTGTTTATCAGATTAACATTCCATAAAAGAAGAAATGAAGTAACGCTTTTACACTTGTTCCCCCATCTCTTACTTATCCACCCAGCACAGCAGCCTGGTGAGGCGCTGTTTTCTATCGGACGCTGCAGGCTTACTCTGCACCCGTTGCAATCCATCGGTCACCAGGTCCGAGGTTGAATTACAGTCCACGCCCACTCGCAAAATAAGACTCAAGTGGGTCCATTTCAAAGTCGACTTATCGACTGCCACTGGCAATGAAGGCCAGTGGCGGCGACAGAGGGACTAGGGGGTGGCTAAGCCCCCTAAAAAGACCATCAATTTTTGTCCCATGAAAAAAATGAAATATTTGCACGATTAGTCCCCCCCCCCCAAAAAACCCCTTAAACGTAGACTAAACAATTTCACGAGGTTTGCAGAAAGTTTGACGGATGAAAAGGACCATTTTCAAAGATTTATACCCGAATGACTAAAAAAGTCGTCAGGAATTTGGCGGACGAAAATGGAATTTTTCTCCGCAAGTTCAGAACCCAAAACTGAAATCCTGGCGCCGACACTGATGAAGGTCATAATATCAAGCCTATATGCATGTACTTTGGAAATGCACGAATTCGTGCGACTGCATGATAAAGAAAAGACAAATAAAAGCCTGATACTAGTCCATCCATTTTCAAAATGAGCATCAGATATACTTAACTTTAGCTTCGACGTTTACGTAACCTAGGTCAGGGCGGATAAAAAAATTCGAAGGGGGGAGGGGCAAACATTTTTGGACTTGGATCTTAAAAAATTATTGTAATTTTCGTTGGTCTTTGGCCGTAAAATCTGATGTAAATCTGATGACCTTTATTTTAGTCGTTTGGTGAAAATGTCGGGAAAAACACAAAAAAATTATCATTCTGCCCCTCAGAATAGCTCATGACCTTTTTTTAGTCATACTTTTCTCATTTTTCTCTCTGTCTTCTCTGTCACTTTTTCCCGCTGCATTGTGGACAGCCTGTCCAAACCTGATTGAAGGGGCACGTCCATTTTCCCCACTAGAATAGCTGGTGAAAATGTCCAAATTTCTAAATGGGGGCCGTGGCCGGATTTTCCCCCTTCCGCCTTTGACCTAGATGACTATTTCGTGCCTTTCTTTAAATTCCATACTTAAAGCCAAATGAAAACAGACGCATTTTAAGTCTTTCTACATTCTACATGCCTACTTTCTGAAGAAGCATATAATATATGTTATGTAGGCCTACATGGATAAACAATCAGGTATTTGCCCGGGAAATTTAGTTTTTCGCCACTGGGGTATCCGGCGTTGACCGCTGAATTTCGGGTTTTTGCCCCACCCTCCATACCACCCCGCTCTCACCTTGTTCCCGAACTCCACCCTACAGCTCGCCCCACCCAGCTCCTCCCGCACCCACATACAATTTCCGCCTCACTTCGCTTCTCCCCCGCGCCATCCCGCCACACTCCACATCCCCCTGCTCCGTTCCCACCCGCCCACACTCTTTTGGGGTAATCGGCTCTGCTGGGTAGATTTGAGTTCTTCACCCTGCCCAGCACCACACTGGCCCACCCAGGCCCCACCGTACCCTCCCTGCCCCCACATACACCCATCTCGGCCATAATTCACAATTCGCCCGCAACCAGCCTCCACCCAGTCTTCATCCAACCCCACCCCTCAGAGGTTCCAGGTGTTGACCAGGAAATTTAGGTTTTCGCCTCTCCCCACTGCTACGCCTCCCGTATACCCAGACCCCGGACCCACCTTGACCTCACCCCTCTGCAGTAACAGACGTGGCCCGAAAAAATTTGTTTCACCCTTGCGCTTTTTAGTTACCTCCCCCCACCAAACCTGACACGCCCGGTGTGTGTGCTAACTGCGGGCGTAATGACCCTGGTCGCACTCTATCTCTATCTGCAATTAAGGTTGAGGTGTAAAGCTACGAAACTGCGCGAATGTCTGAAAATAGTGAAATTTCGGCTTTTCGCCTGCACGCAGGCTTCCGCGGTAAGGAGAATTCACCAACCCCCCTCCGCTGGGTGGGTCTGGTCAATAACTGCGAAACTGTGGTCGTATAAACATACAAACACATCCACAGCCGCATTCTCCTTCCCTGTGGTTTCTACGCTAAGCGAGTCTCTGAGTAACTTAGGTAATTAATCTGAGAGCGGCGAGAAATTAATGCCGTCAAGATATGACGTCATGTCTTTTGCTAAGCAATGGCGGCGTGATAGTTAACGTTGCAACAGTGAATGGCTTCTTAAACCTGTAGACTAGGCGCTAATCGCAGCGAAATTTAAAATGTCCATAACTCGGGTTTTAAAGTTAATTCAGAGCTGAAAATAGTCGTGCTGACCTACAAATTCGCACGAGAAGATAACAAAATTGCTTAGTCGCCCGAAATGGAGCCGTTTCGGAGCCTTTATTGGGATCAACAGACATATATTATACACACAGAGGGGACACACTTTCGGATTTATAGTATTAGATTAGACTTACGCGTGAAAGTCCGATCGCAATGTGTTGAAATCAGGAAAATTAGGCTTTACACCGCACAGCATGTAGTCTGCAGCACACTAAAAACATAGTAATTGAAATATGATTGAATGTTCCTGACTCAGCCTATAGCCTACACTTTTTAACTATAGACTAATCATATTTACATTTAGCCTACCCACAGTTGACTTGTCGCGTTAATAATTAATATGTAGGCTACTTACATTGTAGAATTATTTATTGTAATACAGATACAAATAATGCTATAATTACAAAACATTCAGCGCGACACACGTGCGCCCGCTGAAATTTCAGCAGGAGGGGCAAACACAAAGGTCATGGCAAATTTTTTTGGCAAGAGCTTGAAAATGCAAAGCAGAAAATAAAGAATACGGTTATTTTTCACAAATGCTTCTGTCGACTATCTCCTCACGAATTGGGCTTCCTAAGGTTCGATTGTCATCTGTGCAATCTGTCCTAAATTCTGCTGCTAGACTTATCGCACGACTTCCTCCATGCTCGCACATCTCCATTTACATGACTCGTGACCTTCACTGGCTTCCGATCTTTGCCCGAATCAGATACAAGGTCTTGCCACATATAGTATATACTATATGTGGTCTTGCTCTTATAGGCTAGTTACTAAGTCCCTGCAGGGCTTAACGCCTAAATACCTGTGCGACTTAGTCTAATGTGAGAGACTCTTTCTGCAATATCTTCACGCCCTCTTCGTTCTGCTGACCCTTTGATCTATTTGTACCTAGACCACGAACTTCGTTAACCCAATATCGGCCTTTGGATTAATTTAGCGCCGTATTTACGTAATATTCCAGGCCAGATAGGTTGCACATAAGAGGTAAAATTGACATAATTTTTTCAGAGCCTTCACCCGATGACCAGTGGGTTCTGGGAAGATATTTTGTGTAAATTTATAATACAGCGCAGGTGAAAGTATCTCAGATGGAGCAAAGAATTTAGAAGACGCTTAGTCTGAGCTAAATTGTCGTCGTGATCGTCGATGGAAGAAGAAAGAGCAGAAGGAGAAAAAGAGCAAGAGGTGAGCTTATGGAAGTTATGGTAATGGTAACACTCCATGGCCCCGGATAGCGCACGGACGCGGGGGTCAGTTCCCGCTTCCCTACCAGTGGTCGACTCATCCTTCTATTCAGTAGATGACGTCGGTAAAATTATTAGTTGGACGTGTATGTATGGCTGCCAGGCAGCTAAATTCGAATCCTGTATACTATCTTGCCATCATCCATTCATACTATGGATAATACCATAGTATAAATCATACTTGGTTATATCAGTTTGAAATTAAACGAAGATAATACTAGTTTAATGTCAAGCACACCAAAAAGAGTAAGAACAATGAGCAAGAACAAGTAGAAGAACCGAAAGACAAAATGAGAAACAATTAAGAGCCACAATAATTCTTACATCTAACTTGGGTTGTGCTATCCTCGTTGAGCTACAGCCGTCGTTAGAACGTGGCAAATGAATCCACGCCATGATTGTTAATCCGCTGATAACGACCAACGCGGCCAACTGAATGTATCTTGCTCTGGCGACGGCCATTACGTCGATGTCATCGTATATGCTACTCCTGATCTATAGCTGCTGCTCCACTGTAGATGCAAACTCAGATCCTGCAGCGTTGAGACTGGAAAGAGATCGAATTGCACATCTGCTGCAATATTCATCAAAGATAGAGAAACACATTCTTGTATGTGCGTTGACTCTGCGTGATAATATCTGTGTGCAACTGACAAGTAGATTAAAATGAAATGTTTTGGTTTCATAGCCTAGGTCTTGGTCGGTTGGTCGTACTCGTAGGCCTAGGCCTACCCCTCCATTGTTTATTTTGGCAAATAACAGACAAATGATATATATATAAATACACATTGTGTCTGAATAAATATATGAGCCTATAATGTGAATTTGTGTGTGAGTGTGTGCATGTGCGTGCGTGCACGTGTACGTGTGTTTATGCGTTTGCGTGTGCGCGTGAGTGTGTACAAAGGCGCACATATTTATTATAATAGGCCTATATATATTATATATATACTCTTAACGAGACGCGGCAGACCCTTTGCCCCGTTCTGCGTCCGACTGTATACGTACCAGTATATTTAACCTATGAACATCCTGTTCGTAGAAATCGCTACCATCGGCCAGACACTCTGCAGCCTGCAGCCTCGTTTATGTGGCCCATAGCAGGGTCATCGTTGGCATATATTTCCGTTCACTAATCACTAATAATAATATAGTGGCAACTGGCGATCAGCAAAGGACCCACGCAGCCTGGGATGTAAATCAATTAGACTATGTTTCCGAATGTGTGTGAGAAGAGAAAGCTGCCATCGAGAAACCTTTTTAACGATATTGCGTAAGAATTTTAATTATTTATTATTATTTAATTATTTTACTAATTTTAGTATTAGATTGAACAAGAACCATATTCTAAGATTCCATTAGTGGGAAGAGCATGTCAAGGAATTGTGGGGAGGGAAATTTCTTGACACACAATTCCTTGACATTCCCTCCCCAAGTTCACAAATGGGGAGTGAATTCCCACTCTTCCTTCCCCATGACATACGGTCCTGGACCCAGCGAAGGTTGACTATCAGATGCATTATAACATTGCTGGTCATCTTCTGACTCCAAGCCGTTCATTGTTTCAACAATGTCCTGTTTTGCCAGTCAAGTACTAAACCTATTATCATCATCTATGCTGCATAATTTTTGAACAAAAAGTACTCAGTTCCTTGCATAGAAAAATGTATCTATTTATGCACTCATTTCTATAAAAAAAATGCTATCTGATTTTTTTCACATTTTTATTCTTCCTTTGTTCCGCATCGTGGAATTAAAATGTGTAGGCTGACGTTGTTTAGCCTGTACCGACGTTTGCAATGATAGTCAGCAAAAAATATTTTCCCACAGTTGCAATTTTCAAAAGTAAGCAAGTACGTACGTTTATTATCAAACCGGGTGCAGAAGATCAGGTGTACAGCAATCATGATAAGATGAAATAATAGGCCTACCAAGTCTATGGCAGTGCGCTCACACAACATTCTTCTCATTAATGTTTTCCTAATATCGTTGTGTGCAGGAGACTTAGATCTACATGTACATGTAGGTCTGAGCTCGTCCGCCTGCATGCAGTGTTTAGGCTACATCAAACGCAACTGCACCGTGTCTACTCGGAACCTACTTTATTCCAAATATAAATTCCAGTTGGCTGTTGCAGATAATACTATTTATATGCAGGCTGAAAATAATTACTGTCTAAATGTAAAGTCAGATCCGGTTTGTCTTTGGCGGTCCGCACAAAATAACGTCGTGGGCCCGCATTTATGAATGAGAGTAACTCCCTATAGATAGGTCCCAGGGCCTATTTTAAAGAATTTTTCACCAAGCACGTCCCCCCCTAAGAAAAAATTGTGAAATTGCAAATGCCTGTTTATTAATAACTAAATGCTTTAGCACATCTATCACACTTGTAAGGTCTTTCTCCAGTATGAGTTTGATTATGCGTTTCTAGCTTATATTAATAAGTAAATGGTTTAGCACATCTATCACACTTGTAAGGTCTCTCTCCAGTATGAGTTAGATTATGAAAATTTTCAAATTAGCTGAGAACTTGAAATGAGTCAAACGACATGATAATTTGATATTGAATTTGATAACATTCCAATTTTTGCATGAACCAAATAGTTTCTTATACAATTCTAACACTGTCATTATAATTATTAGTTACGAAATGGACGACACATGTCTTAACGGTATCATTGATCATGGGTCAAGTCTTCAAGACAAAGGCAAAGTTTATAGCTAAGCTAACAGACTAACAGTTACTGGCGCCGTCTTGCGGCTGGTCAGTTTGAGTCGCAGTCAGATAATTAAAACACGTCCTTGAACCATTCCTGGGATTTGGCCTTCACAGTTGGTCGCGAACGTCGGTTACAAGCTTGAAACCATGCTCGCAGTGCTGGGCGTACATCAAATTTTGATGTAACCGGCATATTCATTCGGACATGTAAATGTGCATCAACTGTCTCTGCATTGAGGCTGCTTCTATCATCATCCTTCATGAGATTGTATGCACTAACAAGTCTCTCCACGTCACATGAATGAGGCTTTGCTGCGAGTAGTCTGGCGACAGCTACAGAAACAGAACGCCAGTCTGCATTAGTCAGACTGATCTTAAGGAAATCCTGCAATGTGCTTGTGTTGGACATCTGCGCTTTCTTTGCAGCGTTCACCAGCTCTCCGTAGCTACTGTAGAAGTCACGCTTCGCAAAGTCTGATGCGAGGCCAGTGTACACCCGTTCAATGTCTTCATCAGATGCATTGCCATTCATAAGCATTGGTGGAGAAAGCGCCTGAAACTCTAGTGCATAGCGAAGATCACTGGCACCTTTGTCAGTTCCGAGTCGACTGGTCAGAAAGTTGCACAGCGAACAAATAATCTCAGTCTTGATGGCATACACATCGCGACCGCAACTGCTAACGAGAGAGTGCTCTCTCTTACAGTGCCTTAATTGGACGACTGTGAGCTTAACAGTGTCGTAACTCTTGATAACTTCATCGGCTTGTTCCTCATTCCCTGTAATTATTACTTTCTCCTCATATCCACCTGGGTGCGGACGCTGTAATAATTTCCTTAGGTCCTCCACACATTTATCACGATCACTTTCGACGTCAAACAGAGTCACTTGGTTGCCCTGCAACTTCTTCTGAAATCTAGAGTAGATGTACAGCGCGTCACACAAGATCGCTGCAATGTGAACAGTGTCAGCATTAATCCACTTCTTCAGCATGCCATATTCTTCAGCGTCTTTCAGGGAGAAAGTCTGCAGATGTCGCATCATCGGTCTGTAGTTGTCCAGAATGGATGACAGAAGACTGTTAGAATATTGTGTGAATCTTATGTCGATTACTGATGGATACTGTCTGACTGTGACGCCAAGTTCTTCCGCATGCTTCTTGAATTCCTTTGTTCTACATGCTGAACTGTTATAGAAACGCGTAACTGCTTTACAGTCATCTATAACACGCCGTGCTTCAGGAACACCTGTAGTCATGTCTTTGAACACTAACTGAGAACGGTGAACACTGCACCATATTTTGAGGAGAGGGATAGGGCCCTTACATGGACTTGACGTGTCCTTAGTGGTGTTGTCTTTGCGTTCTTGCTCGAGCAGTGTCCATAGCGAATGATGTCTTCCAGTATTTTCTGACGCGCCGTCTGTGACAATAGAGGTTGTTTGCTTAAATATCTCTGGCCATGTTGCTCCACACTTTGCAGACGCCTTCCTGAGTGCCTCCAATAACCCCTCGCTACCTCGCTTCTCGCTTTCAGCCAAGCCCATGTACCAAGTCTCCATGTCTCCAACCGCCGTTACAACCTGCGCCATAACATGCTTGTTGTCTATTCGCTGCTTGTCAACAGCACCATCAACTCTGAGAGAAAGCGCAAGGATATCTTTAAATCGGAGTGCAAATGCCTTACGGTCCGTTTCTGCGATTGTCAGTAGCATGTCGCGATGGCTTGCAGGAGTGACATACTGTAGATCTGTGTCAGTAGGAGAAAACGGAATTTCAGGGTTGTTCAAGTCGATTCTTTCAGCCATCAATGACGCCACGTATCTAGCTGGAAATGACCACGCAGATAGTGTCCCGCGTTTGGCATCCATGTATACCTTAATCATGATTCTTGCTATCTTTTGTTCCAATGCAGTGTTAGCAAATCGCAGTTGTTTCTCCAACACAGTTTCTCCCTCATGTATCCGACCCTCGGCAAGAGCCTTCTGTTGTCGACTACGTGTCAAACAAGCATTGTGTACTGTCGATACACAGTGTTCATCATACATCTGCTGCCTGAACACTGCACCATTTGCAGTGCATATGGCTGGGATCCTTTGACAGTGGATCTTCACCAGATCAGGATGTGCACAACAGATTTTGCAATGCACAATCCTCCTTCTACCAGACCCACCACGAGCTTCACTTCTGTACTCTGCCCAATGCTCAGCCTCAACCTTCTGTTTGCGTCCTGACTGATTTTTGCTTGACTGTACAACCCCTTGAAATTCAATTGCCTCGTGAACCTTTTCCTGAAACTCATCGACTTTCACATCCACCGGTTTACTTCCAGCTGGAGATAGCGAAGCTGTCACACTTATGGTTGACGGTGAACATGTTAACTGTGCGGATGTCCTTGACTGCTCTTCGGTTGTGGTACTATTACTAGCTGCAGTACTTGTTGAAATTGAATGACCAGTGCCACATTCGTCATCAGAAATGTTTGTGTCTGATTCCGCTGTGTGTTGAGTCTGTTGACTATTCTGTTTTTCAATACTTACATAGTGATTTGTGCCAACCAACCCCAGATATATAGCGTAAGACTCAGTCTCACATGACGATGCTTGAGATGAGGTAGGTGATGTTGCCATATCAATACGCTGTTCCCCCTCCACAGTTAAAATGATGATAGGTCGTCGATACAGATTGACTGCTACAGAAAGAATTACACCATCACCCCATGTGCCACATTTCTTCATGTTGTCGATATATACTTGCAATTCCTGCTCTGTCATAGCTCCACTGTCCAAGATCATCTGCGACTGTGAGTGCGACTGCAGACATTCAACCAGTTCCATGCGTACATCATGAGCAGTTGTCGCTGTCGCTGAGCTTCCGCGTCCAAGCTGAGTCAACTGTCTGGCGAGTGAACTAAATAAACAGTTTCCATCTGCAGCCACATTGACAACCATCATATTCCTCTGTGCAGCTAATGATTTCAACTTATCCATTTCCGTCAACTGTCTCGGCTCAAACGAATCTGAAATTGCAAAGTACACAAGTATGCCAAAGAATGTTAGATGGTCGAAAAAATGACACCCACTTTAAAGAACTTGCTTATGCTATAACTCTTACTAAACTACTATTATTGTAGGCTATATATCAGATGCTAGTAGCTTATATCTATTCATAATTACATATCTTCAATGATGACACAGACTCACGGAAGTGCTGAGGGAGACTGAGGGAGACCTTTACCTTTAACCCCATTCCCACCTGAATTGTTTTTAGGAAAAAATAGGAAATTGATGGTACCAATCTTAGAACAACAACAGTGCAACAATAGTTACAAATAATCCCAATAAAGTATACATTTTCTGAATCAGCAGAATTCAGACTATGAAATTCATTTTATGCTTATCAATAGTTCATTTATATAGCGCCCTTAGAATGTCAAAAGACAAAGCAATCGAAAATAAACATGGTTTACTGACAACAGTGCAACAATAGTTACAAGTAATCATAATAAAGTATACATTTTCTGAATCAGCAGAATTCAGACTATGAAATTCATTTTATGCTTATCAATAGTTCATTTATATAGCGCCCTTAGAATGTCAAAAGACAAAACAGTTGTCAATAAACATTGCTGAACGACAACAGTGAAACAATAGCTGCAAGTAACATCAGAAAACGGAATTCCGCGTGGCATCTTTCTCGAACTTCAAATTATTTTTTTTCTAACTTAAACTAAACTTTTCGCAACAAACTCGGTGTCAAAATAACGATCAATCTTCCGCAAACATCGCTCAAGTTATTTTTAGGTATGACATAAGGAAACAACTTTTAATTTTAGTCTGTTTTATAGCTCCCATTTTCGGGGCCAAATGGCCCCGATCCGGCGTCATTGGGTTAATATAATACTATATGACAATAATGATATAGACTGTTTGACAGGTCACTTGGTACAGTTCATCATTTACTTAGCTACATTTATCAATGTAATCGTTTCTTAACTTTTTAAGTTAACATACTGCAACAATTTATAATTTTACAGCTGTGTTGAGGACCAAAGCAACTAACCTGCGTGCGCGTTCCTCTTCGTCATTCGTTTAAACATGGCCTGTATGTCGTTTCCAGGTGACGACGCAACCCGTTTTTTACTCATCGTGAAATTCGCAAATGAATGAACTAAAACAACTGAACAGTCTGAACTGACCGAAAGGCCTAATAGTCCTAATATCGTAATAATAAATGTCAATAAACAATTATGAATTATAACGAAAACTGAAATGTAGCCTAAATATTATTTTTACATCAGTCACAAAATTGCGCGTCCCGTTCTCTCGGTGCTGTTTGTAAACAAGTTTAACGCGCTGCATGACGTCATGAGCCCAAATAGATGTATGGAACGCCGTTCGAACTTTCCTAAAAAAATTAAATATATTGGCGGTGTTTTTTAAAACAACTTTAAACAAGTTCAGTAAGTGCCGTGCCAGGCGTGCCTGAGCGATGAAGCACGGACCGTCAATTCCTCAGGCACGTTTTTGTAATCTCAAAGCACGGACGTGCCTGTCGGCACGTTAAAATAGGCCCTGATAGGTCCTCCCCCACAGGAACTGTTGTAGCCTAGGCTACTCCATTTTCAAACTCCCTAGGTCGTCCAGAGAGAGGATTTGCGGGACGCTATAAATCCTGTTGCCAGAGGAACATTGATGTGACATACATGTATACGATGGGTTGATATTTGAAAGATAACCCACTTGTCGTCTCAAAGTCTCATGGTCCAGTGTTTAATCGAGACGTCTCTAGGGGGGGAGGGGAGGGGCAAAGAGTACTCAGTTCCCCCAAGGGACGACATTCCCCCTTCAGCAAATTTTAACAGCTGCTTTTTGCATGTAAAGCAAAGAATTGTTGCGCAGTCGAATTAAGAAATCAGAAGAAATTATTATTACATAATAGGCTTTAAAAAGGTAATTACTAATTAGCTTAACAGAAACCTTAAATTGTGGGTTAACTACAATTGCCCATCGTCAGAATACGATCTACGGTCATTTCTTATCCACGCATTGATGCTCTTCAACAAGCAACAGTTGTCCACTGTTACAGATCTATAGTTCATGAAACCATTGGTACAGCCTAACCATTTTCGTAGATGATCAGAGCCACCTTAATTATTGTGTCTAAAGTATCGAGACACTGGAGAGCTTTCATGAACTAAAAGATCAAGTTTGTTTTTATGCTAACTACTCCATTACATGTAATTGGCCTCACAGCCAGGCATCAGTGATACGCCTGTATACAGTGTACAGTGTACTCCCAACAAGTCAACAACGTTTTTCGTCTGTGTTGGCCGTTGGTTGGCGCATGCCAGATGTTAGGAGAACATGAGTTCCAATATTATTCAGTCCATTCAAACGGATAGCGGAAGTTAAGGACCTACCTCAATAATTCATTGAAGAAATAATAGGCTCGAGGCCGTACGGTCTCTAAAGGAAAGCCTTTAGAAGTTTAGATATACGCCTATGACTATATAATAATATTCGGCTATTTATATTTGCAGAACGTATTGATCAAAAGAGATTTATATTTCTACATTTATTTATATTGCAATCAAAAGAGAGATTGCGCTCGAAGAAAGGCATTCTCAAAGGGAGAGAGGAAAAATTAACAGGGACCTGTAGACAGGCCCGCCGAGAGGGGGGGCAGGGGGGCAAATGCCCAGGGGCCCGGCGACTTTTAGGGGCCCGGAGGGGGCCCGGGCTACAGTGATTATAATATGTTTCATATTTTGATTACGGGCGGCGGACCCAACCTATAAGCACTTATATTACTTGGCCTATTGTTTGTGATTTATGTTGTTTTAAATAGAGCCTATAGCATAATAGGCTATTGCTGTTACATAACTACAACTGTTTAAGCTTCAAGCAACTGTCCATTAGCCTACCTTACTGCAGTGTTTTGCCAAAGAACACGCTCACTTTCGTCTCAGAACGCAGGGTTTTTTCACGTGCAGTTGTGCACAAAATGTGCAGTTTTAAATGGATTTATGCAGTTGTAGAAGCACTTCTGTAAAGTTAAAAATAGCAAAAAAGGTAATTGTTTCCCTGATTGGAAGTAATTGCCATGATTACCATGGAGGGTGGGAGGGGAAAAGAAGGAGTTGTGCAGTTCTAAAAATTCCTTTAAAACAGCCCTGTCAGAACGTTCTTCTGCTAAATTATGCAATGCTAGATTTCAGTCATAAAATAATGAACAAATCTAAATGCTAAATTTCTCACGCAACGATGGAATATTTTATAAATACACATCCGGAGTAAGCTTACAAAAACAAAAAGAAGAGGCTAATAAGTCTAAAAAGGCAAAAGTTGATAAGCTTATGTAGGCCTACAGTGGCACACTATTTCAATTCAGAATCTCAAAAGAAGGCAATTGTAGCCCCGTAATTAGGCCTACTCCTACATCGGCTGATTCTAGTGAATTAAACGTGCCTGCATGATGATCGTAGGCTATATAACTGAATGGATGAAAATGAAGTTTGTGGTGTTAATATCTTAATTCCAAATGAAAACATCCTAAATAAGAATCATGAAAATGCTGAAATTATGGAAACTGCAAAAAAGGTTTTGTTTTGATGTTGGCACTCTGCCGCCAGGGCCCGCGTGAAGACCTATTATACATGTAGGCTACACAAACGATTGAGACGATAAAATTATGGGCTGCTATAGGCCGAGAAACGGTCTTCCAAGACATTCGGACAATTTTCCAGGCGATGAAGTAAGAGCATTTTCCGAAGTTCATTTTTAGGTTCGCAGACAAGATGGAGAACTACCAGGATATTATACGAGATATTGTTGCAGTTAAATCCAGATAGGTTGCTTGCTGATTGCCATAGGCCTATTATTTGGAAATTAAATTCTTATCATTAAGAACTGATTAAAATCATAAATGCACGCTAAGCATTGGCGTACACACACACACACACACACACACACACACACACACACACACACACACACACACTATTATTATTTTTATTTGTTTTTGTGTAAATTTGCTCAAAAAACCTAAAGGTAGTTTGGGGCCCGTGATTGCTCAGCCCAGGGGCCCGGAATTTCTGTCGGCGGGCCTGCCTGTAGAAAAGGATTGTAAAGATACTGATATGAAATTTGGTGCTGTTTCGGACTAGAGACTTGGATGAATGGATGGATCCGTTTTGACCAGGGTCTATGACAACAGAGGCCGTTACCATGGACAGAAATTTGCTCGGCATATTACAGCATTTAAGAGCAGAGACGTGGACCACGAGAAAGAGCATATAAAGGACTGAATGCCTTTGAAATGTGGACATGGGCGTGACTGGAGAAAATAAGCTGGATGGAACATAATATGACAAACGAACGCCGTTCTCACTCGTTCCGTCCACTTTAAACTTTGGACAGGACACGTGCTGAGATGAGATTCGCTGCTAAGAACGGTCATCAAAAAGTTTGAAGGGGAAAGGAAAAAGAGGAATATTACAGATGATACTGGATTGGATGACAATAAACGAATATTTACAGTTTCACGGAATAGGTTCAACATCAAGATGAATGGACATTTGAACCTGCCTATAGGAGAAAGAGAGTCAGAGGGAAAAGAAGAAGAAACGAAGAAGAAGAAGAAGAGGAAGAAGAGAAAGAAGAAGAAAAAGAAGGAAAAGAAGAAGAAAAAGAAGAAGAAAAAGAAGAAAAAGAAGAAGAAAAAGAAGAAAAATAAGAAGAAAAAGAAGAAGAAAAAGAAGAAAAAGAAGAAGTAAAAGAAGAAGAAAAGGAAGAAAAAGAAGAAGAAAAAGAAGAAGAAAAAGAAGAAAAAGAAGAAGAAAAAGAAGAAGAAACGAAGAAGAAGAAGAAGAAAAAGAAGAAAAAGAAGAAGAAAAAGAAGAAGAAAAAGAAGAAGAAAAAGAAGAAGAAAAAGAAGAAAAAGAAGAAGAAAAAGAAGCCGTCGATCGGCTTATTCTTCTTTTCTTCTTCTTTTTACTTTTTTCTCTTCTTCTTTCTAATTCTAATCCCGATCGTTTTAGAACTTCGAAACGTTGTCTCGTTAAAACGTTTTTTGAGGAACCGAGTCAACTTTGTAGCGAATGTCAAGGTACACATGACTCACATGTTTTTGCTGTCTTTATCCAACTACTAGGCTTATATCCGTTTCTTGGAGAAGTTTCCAAGGAACTCAAACAATATAGTATACCATAGAACACTATAAGAGCAGATCGATGCGTCGATGTAATCGTAATCGTAATCTCCTAATTTCTAAAGCGCCACTGGAAAGCCAAGCGCGGGGCACCGGCTTATTCACGAGCGCTGCGTTGAGTTAGGAGGGTTGTCCGTGAGAGTAGTCCGTGGTGGTCCGGGTCGAGTTACCATAGGATCAGGATCAAATGCGTTGAGTCAAAAGGGTTGTCCGTAAGAGTAGTCCATGGTGGTCCGGGTCGAGGTACCGTATGATCAGAGGTGTGGAACAGCTACTAAGGTGGGTGTCGTCTGAGCCGGGAATTGGAGGGTGGGGGATCAGGTGAAACAGGATAAGAGTTCTTGAACAGGAGTGTCTTTAGTTTCGAGTGAAAGGCCCGAGGTGTGATGGATAGAGGAGCCTGAGGAAGGTGATGGTGTGTGATTAGTAATGATGGAGTAGGAACTGAAAAGGATCGGAACTCAGCAGGCAGATCATTCCAAAGGCGTGGTGCTGAGTTGGATATGGCTCGGTTGGAGAACTTGAGATGACTTGTGACCGGCGGTCGAGAGAGTGTAAGGCAGGCGGATGATCGGGTAGAACGGGTAGGCTGGATGGTGAACAGTTCGCGAAGATATCTGGGCTGGGAGCATTGTAAGGAGTTGTATGTTAAGGAGAGAACTTTGTAGTGAATTCGCTCTGGGATTTTCAACCAGTGAAGAGACTTGAGGATGGGGGTGATGTGATGATGTCTGGGTGTTCTGGTGACGGCTCTAGCAAGAGAATTTTGTATGAGTTGGAGGCGCTTAAGTTGTGTGGAATCAAGGTTTAAGAACAGGGAATTGCAATAGTCAAGCTTTGAGTGGACGATGGACGTAGCAATGGTGGAAGCAGTTTTGAAATCAAGCATGGGTCGGATGCGTCGGAGGTCCCGGATGTGCATGAAACAGGAGCGCGATAGATTAGAGATGTGGTTAGAGAAGGAGAGGTGTGAATCAAACATTACACCAAGATTGCGGACCGGAGCATCAGAGGTGAAGGTAAGAGATGAAGAGTTAGTCCATAGGTGTATTGAAGGGTCAGGGATTTTCTTGATTTGGTCAGGAAGGCCTAGAATAATGAACTCTGTATGAAGCTAGTCTGTTGTTCTACGGAACAATAGGTATGTAGGCCTATACACTCTACACACACTATATATATATATACGCTATATATATTATATAGGCTATACAATTATATACATATATACATGTAAACGTCTGTGAAATCACTGAGCACATCCAGCAGCCTATTTCATATTCTGAGCAGCATCAGCAATACGTGAATTTGTGAAGAGCCACACGATCTGGAATGAAGTCTACGGCTACGTTGGTCCGATTGGATAAGTAAATGTGTGATCAGTGACTAAGTAGACTATCAGGAAACCTACCTGAAAGCAACAGATGTGTGTCAACCACTTTTCCACCGATGGACATTATCAGAAAGTGCCGCCATCATAATTATCAGGACACGTATCAGATATACAAACAGAAATCACACGACGAGGACCTCGGCTGTCGTCGTCAATCTACAAACGTTAAGTAGAGACTTGCACTTAGTGGACTGCACGCCTACAGTTGACCCTTGTCATCAGCAGCCTCATGTTCTCCGTGGAGCAAAACATTACACTATTTCAACCATTACCGACTATTAAACGGTGCAATGCATGCACGCAAGTGTGTGTCACAGTGTGTGTGTGCGTGCCCGTGTGCGCGTGTGTGTAGGTGTGTGTGTGTGTGCGTGTGTGTGTATGTGCGTGTGTGTGTGCGTGTGTGTTTGTGTTCACATAGGTCTAACTCAGTTTACTGTTAGAGGGTTTTTGCAATGCTGACGACAAAATAATATTATTATATCCGTAGGCATTTCTTACCATGCAAACCACAACACTCTAATTATCATATAAAAATTATACATGTACTCCATTTTTCATATAAAGTAGCATCATATATATGCATATATATGTATATATATATCTTCGTTTATTCAAACCTAATTAATCAGTGACTGTGAGAGACAAAGTGAATTGACGTATATATATATAATATATATATAATAATTATATACATGACACCATGTACAGACCTATAGCTATTGTCCCATACACTATTGGTTGGCCTATAATATACAAAGCACAATGCACTGATTATCGTCTCTGCAGTACAGCAGACATTCACAGTCAATCATACGTCATGCTGGATATAATTATTATAAAACTATGTGGGTGTGACAGAGTAACTGAACACTATCTTCTGAATGCGATCTTTTGAACTGAGCCAAAGATCTCATGATGTTATAATTATACAGTAGAAGTCAATAACTGAGCGAATAGTCATGCCAACGATGCAACAACACCGAGCTGCATCGTAATTGTAAGTTTATATAGCGCCACTTCAAGAGAAACTCCTCAGAGGCGCTCCCGACCTGACACCAAACACCATAATCAAAGCTAGGGAATGGCTTTCAAACGCCTGCGGAACGGGCGAGGATTCGAAGGACAAAGAAGTCTGTTATTTCTTGCATGCTTCATATTAATTAAGGTCGAATTTCAGGATTGTCCAATCCTTCTGCCCGACTTCTCTCCAAATGGCTCTACTAGGTCAGTCATGTTTTTATCTGCAGTCATTCAGATGTTAGTTCAACTTACAGTTCATAGTCTCCGCAGTCGTCCTTCTTGAGGCCCGTGCGACAAACCATTAATCTCTTGTGGATCCGCAACTATTCTGTGGAGCAAGGGCTTCTTTTAACGAATGTTAGAACTGCACAACTTCCTCCTTTCTCTTCCCAACTTCCATGGTGAATTATTCCCAATCAGACGGCAATAAACATTTTAAACCATTTTTAAACTGCACAAGGACGCTTTTACAGCTGCTCTGCTCAAATTCATTTAGAGCTGGCCTCTTGCGATAGAACTGAACACTAAAAAGCCATGCTCTGCCTGTTGTCTCGCTCGATCCGAGGTGACCTCCTTATGTGTGTCTTTCCAAAAATCACCGTTTGCGGATGCGATTTTAAAAATCTGCCGATTCTACTAATTCTCTGGAGCTAGGCTTCTTTTAAGGACCTGCACATGGCTAAATAGTCCTTTTAAAGACGCGTTTTTGCTATAATAGGCTGAAAAATAAATCTGTGAAGCAATTATAGTTTTTATCGACATACCCATGCACTAGACCAACTATTTTTTGTAGCTAGCTAAAATATGATCTGTCACGTTCGCCTATAAGCTATAAATACCGTAGGTCCGTAGCGTGCATACCTACGCCATGCAGTAGCATATAGTCTAATCGAAATCCAACATCAACGTGTTTCAGTATCCTTCCTCATGTATGAGACAGCAGACTCTCCTTGTAAATGATATCTCGATGTACAAAGTTCATCCGACTTTGCCTCAGCCACGGACGTCTATATACTATTTTATATATATATATATATATATATATATATATATATATATTTATACATGTAACAGAAATTTCCATATATAATATTAATATAGATATATATAATTATATATAGCCTAGGTCTATATAAGAGTCGATGCGTCAGAGTCTCAGTAAACATCGAAATCAGCACACGATGCAATGAAAATTCTGTCGACCATACACTGCGGTCTTTCAGCTGTTTATAATAATTATTATGTCTTGTATCATATTAGCTGGCCTCTCCTTTCTTGTCGTAGGCATATCTTTCCGGTCTACACTATAGACTGTTTGACTGTGTCTATGCAGGGCATTGTGTTATCGTGTCTCTTACCTGTTCTCAAGATCGCCAGGATAATATGTTGCATTGTTAAGATATCAACACTGTATTTATAATATACGCCATTTGCATCAGTATCCAAAAACGCATTAGGTAGTCGGTTGCAGATACATGTACAATTGTACATCTAAAGTCTGCCTTTAAATATTCTAATATCAGTCATTTAATTCCTTTAGGACCACAGGCCTATATGCGGTTGAGGAAATCGACCCAACGCTCCTCAGGCTTGTGTAGACAGTGTAGGCTATAGGTACAGACAACTTATCTAGAGCGATAGGAGTTACGTAAGGTTACAAAATGACTACCGAACAATACACGTTTTGTAGTCTGCACAATTTGCACAGTTCGATATTATGACTAAGCTGTCTGTGACCATTGGTTTCGCAATGTGCGTGTCATGTGACTTCCGTGTCAATCATTCAAATCCAGCTGTGCATGTTGTTAGGAACCGACGTTTAATTTTGTTGTCAGGTGGTTCGGCAGCAACATGTTTTTCTCCAGATAGATGTTGTTTTGATTTTGCAATTTTTCTAGCTGTAGAAAAGTCAATAAAGAACAGGTGACGATGAAATGGACCAGAGACCACGGGAGAAGGTCAAGGTCTCTTCTACTCTGTAACGTTTCCTCTGATCTCTCATATCTACTATCTCCTATCTCCTATCAAACCAACATCCTCCATCCTTGCTGATCACCCACCATGGATCTCCTCCAGTTTCCTCCATCCATGACTCCTCGGGCATTACATTCAAAACTAAAGTCTCACCTCTCCAGCAACTTACCTCGACTCACCTGATCTTCTACCTTCCAATTCTCAACCTACAGCCAACCAACCCCTAACAACTGCCCTGCCACCTATGATTCTTTGGAAAGCGGATAACGACCTCCTTCGGAATAATCATTTGGACAACCCTTCTGACTTGACACATCGCTCGTGAATAAGCTGTTGCCCCTGCTGCGCTTGGCTTTCGAGTGGCACTTTAGAAATTGTAGAATATGATTAACCTACGATAACGAAGGCATTTCAGGAGGCTGACCAGAGTGCTCGCCGACCAGTTGAAGAACCAACTTAAAGGCTTGCTTGTTACATGTTTAACGACACTGCCATATCAAAGATGATTAGTGTCGCCCTCCTACTTTATCCAGGCTTGGGACTGGCACTGGCAGAATGCGACCAGTGGCGGAGTTCCAACTTAAAGGCACAGGTTCGGCAATAATAATTATTATAGTAGGGATCGAGTGATGTCAGCCATATAGCATTCCAAGACAGCGTACACATGATCTCCGTTCTAGCGCTGAAGGGGAACCACGTCGCGATACAAACCTATAGGTCATTTTCTATCGAGCAGCAATGAGCAGCTGCAAGAAAATTCTCCTGAAAATCCTTACCTCTAACTGTGCGTCGATTGGATAATTATGTAGTCTTCTATAATCTACATGTAGTCTATGTCTCACGGCTTCAACTAAGGTTATCGCGTTGGATCCTATTTACAATGACTGCAGCTTCAGTGCATCAATAATTATTTAATCGGCTGCACTTCAATAACCGCATGCTATAGTCTATCAAAATAATAACCAGGCAGACCAGCTTATAATTACAGTATAGGCAGGCAGGCAGGCAGGCAGGCAGGCAGGCAGGTGGGCAGGCAGGCAGGCAGGCAGGCAGGCAGGCAGGCAGGCAGGCAGGCAGGCAGGCAGGCAGGCAGGCAGACAGACTTACGTTGAAAACTTGCGCCACAACGAAAAATAGCAGATTTTGATGAATATACGATTATACATGTACATAAGTATAGAGCGGCGTTAAGATTTTTATGCTATGCAGGGCCTTTGCCTATAATAGACAGGGCCAAATTAAGAATGTGGGGCCCTGTTCGAAAATTTTTGGGGGATCTTCGGCCGAAAAATCTGATACAGTTATACGCATATACACATATACACGTCGTCTATAATATATAATTATTGTATATATATATATATATATATGTTATAATATCGATGTGTGCGGTGTTTGTTTACCTTGTGCACAGAAATGTCTCTGAAACAGTGTATCATATCATTTTAGGGCTACGCTCATTCGCATGCAGAGGCTAAGTTTTTGTTTGTATGTGCACTTTTTATAGCGCCCCTTTAGGCTCTCTACTCAGAGGCACTCCCGACTACAGCGCGGACACTGCTGCGGAGTTTCACGCCGGAGCGCTGAGCAATTTCGGGTTGTTCGATGATCATTTTTGATCGAATTTTGACTTACATGGATAGACTCTATGGGTGAATGAATTTATATAGGGACCCACATAGGCCTATTGATGGGTGCATATATATATATATATATATATATATATATATATATATATATATATATATATATATATGCATGGATGGATGGATGGATGAATGCATCAATTTGCATTTAGCTGGTTGTATAAATGGATGCATTATGACTTAATATGTATGCCCCACAAGGGCCCACATGCATAATTTCATATAGATTGGTGAATGCATGTCTGCATTAGGTAGCCTACGTGCATGGGTTACATATCCGTTCTTGTACTTATACCTATGAAGACATCAAAGGAACCAGAATAGCCTACTTCAAGTACTTCAATTAAGTACGAGTCTGTAGACTGTGTAATAATTATATCAACGTATGTTTGTATAGGCTCTATGCTCTATGCTCTTAGGAGTAGTCAATATCCAGTCATCGTTACTGCATTGTCTGGAGCGCCCACTTTATCAACATCTCAAATACGGTGTAGGCCTCCCTTTTTCTGCATGTAAAACTGTGTTAGCATAGTCACTCTCTTGAACCATTCGGTGTATATGGGAGTTCCAGTTGAGAATGAATTCAAACTGAAGCGTTTAAGTGCTCAGGAAACCACGCCGCACAGAGTCAACGAGTGAAGTCTGCGTGACTTTCATAATATCGCAAGCGAACAACGTCGTCAATCAAGGAGTCAACAAAATGATGCGCGCTGCAGTGACGTGTTTTGAAATTCTGATGCAGCGTTTGTTTGATATTATGTGCATTCGACAAGAGTATAATTCAAGCTCACGTCAGGGCTGACGGTGAACGCAAAGAGCACTAGCATCATGGGCGCTGGCACATAGGGGCAAGGGGGCACTTGCCCCCTGAAAAATTGACCCCTATGTTTTTAACTACTACTTTTGGGGTTTTAACCAAATTTCTTTGCATTAATGCACCAATGATACGAATGATACAGACAGTGAAAGTCAGAAGAAATCTACGGCGGCATATACTTTATTGGGCGACAATATATACTATATATATATACATTAGTCTACTGTATATATATATAATCGGTATTGTTGGTACATGCCTATATATACATATATAATATAGGCCTATGTATGTGAGAATAACGAGGATGATTTAAGTCTGCCGAATCCTAAAATTCTACCAATTTGACCATTGAATGATTTAATTCATTGTCATTTTATGCTATTTTCTGTGCAGTAAGTCAGTGATGAAATAAAGATTTGATAAGTAGCTTTATTGTGTGCTATAGACCAATAAAATCAAAGTCAACTTGGACAGCAGCTGCTGTTGCACGGCATCGACCTGCTGAAGTCGACACGCAATAAACGCATATACTGTATACATGGCTATTGAATCGATCAGAAGCTTTCAAACTGTCTGCAAGCATGCAGATCTTTACTATTGTCATTGTTGTTATCGTTGTGACAGCTCGTGCATTGCCTTGAGCTTCAGAGCAGCGCTGTAGAAAGTTGGTGTTACTTTTACGATAACCATATAATTTTATTATTATTGCACATTTTACACGTTTGAGGTAAGTAATCAGAATCTGATGTAGGAATTAATCGAAGTTAGAGTCACACGTCGGGAGGTTTAGAATGTAATACATGGCAATACGGTAACATATTCCTACACCTTAACCATCTGAGCGGACCCTCAAACTCTTATTCCCTGCGTTGCAAGCAGTGGCCTAACGCACCAACTGATAGATCTAATTAATTTTAAAAGCCTTTTGTAGATTGTAATTACTAAGATCAAAATTAAACGTTATATTGTTAATATATAATCTATATATATATATATCAACTCGTGTTCTTATAGACATATGAATAACAAGTAGGTCTTCTATGTAGGGCCTTTGTAGGCTTATCAACTCGTATTTTTCACTGATTAAAACTGATTTTGCTTTCTCTTTTCAAAGCTGGACTTCTTCTCTGCTGAACTTGTTGCGGCCTGTGAAGAACATGGTGAACGTTTCCTCAATGATATATAGCCTAATTATTGCGACGATGGAAAAGCGCATCAGGCAATTGGTATTCATCCACACTGCAGTGGCTGACAAAGTTGCTGGGCTCTGAAACAGCGAACATCAGACGCGGAGTGGAAAGGAAAACAAGCAGCGAAACACTTTTAAAACTAAGTTAAACTGAAGCAATTAAAGCAGCCATCATTAGTAAGTAAGTTTGCTTGTATGTGCACTTGCTATAGCGCCCCTTCAGGTTCGCTACTCAGAGGCGCTCCCGACTACAGAGCGGACACTGCATCGGAGTTTCACGCCGAGGCACTGAGCAATTGCGAGTGAAGGACTTGCCCAAGGTCCCTACGCAGCGACTTGAGGTGGATTCGATCCTGCAGCCCCTCGGCTGCAAGGCGACGAACATACCCACTACACCACCGCGAGTAAGTAATCTTTATTTGGGTAGCACGACATTCCCTCTGGAGATTTGTGAATTAGCTGGTGCTTGCACTCAGTTTTATATTAGCACTATATAAATATAGAGCTTACTGCTCAGCCCAGCCTAAGAAAAAGTCAGAAACTTGAGGATGCCGCTGCTAACCCGATGTCAGGCATCGACAGTTTTAAACTTCTACAGTCCTGTATTACTTGATAGCTTGTGCTCGCTACGCATAGGGCCTACACTATATTACACATTGATACAATGCGACAACGTAAATTTAACAGATTCTTCATCAAACGTTCAGCAATAAATTGTACAGAAGAGAAACTTAAAACACTAATTTTAAAAAATTCCCATATCCTTAAAACGACATTTTAAACTGAATTTACTGAATGAACTGTTCCAATAGCGCTCCTTCAACGGCCAACCTCTCTTTGCGTGCATCCCTCTTTCACTCTCTAGTCTATCAGTATCTTTCTCTGCCTCTCTCTGTCTTCCTCTCTTTTTTCTCTCTCTCGCTCTCAGGTCCCTCTCGCACGTCCAGCACTCGCCTTTCGCGCCCAAATCTACAATCCGTGCCAAGTGTTACACTCAGTCTTGAATACCAATTTGCTGAACATTATGCACAATATTAAATTTAATTAACTCACACGTGACTTTTGTGTGTAGTAATTATGATGATATTAACCAAATTTCAATCAATTTCCAGCTGCTTGCGTCCTGGATTTACCGGTGCGTAGGCCTATGCCTATAGTCACCGGGAGATTGGCACCCACACCCAGTCATCACTGGGATTAGTATTAATTTTGAGAGCGCAAGGTCACCGGGGTTCATCCCTACTCCCATAAACAGATAGGCCTACATTGTATGCAGCCAGCGATGGCACGATAGTTGGGACTGAGACCGTCTTCCGTTAGTCCTCTCTGAATTTCGTCTTTTCAATGGCCTCTGACTAAGCTCTAATAATTCTAAACACCAGCCGCAGCAGCCGTCTGATTATCAACCTCCCACCCGTGCCTTTGTCTTAACCTCACATGCCTTGCCCACTGATTTTTGTTTTACGCGAGGCTCTGTGATAAAGGTAGTTCCCATGAACAATATATATTACGTGTGTATATATAATTATACTATATATAGCTCTCTAAATTATGATAACAATAATTATAGATTTTAAGGAGTCCACGTGACTTTCAGACTTTCATGTTAATGCGAGAAATTTCCTAACGCCAATTGTACAGTGCAAGTCAAAAAATTGTATGGCCATAATTTCGTCATGTGATCGCTGAGAATACCTCGTGACCTCGGATCGTATTATACCCAAGCTTCGTCGAATGTCTAGTCACGAGAATATATCCTTAAAAGTTTAGAAACATCACATAGTCTAATGTATGCATAGGCGCCGAATTGACCCAAAGAGTGTGAGCGCCCAAATGAATGTGGGAAAACGGCGCGTCGCCCAAAAATTTTTAGAATCTTTTTTGATTATGAGAGTTGTTGAAATTACCTCTGTTCATAGGCGCAGACGTGGCCCTGGTTTTAGGGGACGAACTCGCGGCCAAAGGATGATCGCCGAGGCGTACAGCGCCGAAAAGTGGAAGGGGTTTGGGGAGGGATTGCTCCTCCTCATTTTCGAATTTTTTATTGCCACACTACGATTGTAGCATCTTTGGCTGTCATTTAAAAATCTTCTCTTATAGAAAATGCAATCTGCGCCCTAGGCCGCATCCTTTTGAACTAACCAATAAAAACAATAAAAACTTCATAACACGGATGCTGTATAAAAACGTTTACTAGGCTTTATTCGCTGCTCCTTTGTGCTTGTTAACTGTCGCGTTATGTCGACCGGTTATTCTTTCAATAAAACGAATATTATTATTATTTTAACGATAGTGCTCATCGTAGTCGTGATTTAAGACCTGAAAAGCATCCTTGCCATTGTGTAAAAAAATAATTTCCACACCGTGCAATAGACCTAGTGACATTTTAAGCTGTTATCTCATCAAAATTTCCTATTATTTCATTGCTTAAAGACTTCAATAAATGTTATTCGCAGCTGTTTAAAAAATTTGATCACTCTTTGGGTCAACATGTACTTCTCTTGGAATCCACACAGAAGAGAGCACAGTCTTCGTTAGCATGGGCATCTTGTAGCACTCTCCATTAATTAGACCAACAGGCTCAAATTTTACACAAGAAACCAAACAGTTCTGTCTACATTAGCCATTGGGCCTATTTAGTCTCAAAATAGGCGCTACGGAAATTATATAAAAGGTAATTCAATAAAATTAAAGTATTTCAAATCGAGTATAGGCTCATAAGGCACCTCTTGATGAACTGTCATTGGCCCACTCTTTGCGGCAGCGTTTATTTAAAGTTAGAAAGTGAAGAAGGGAAAAACTAAGCACACCAATAGCACACGATGGGAACAGCAAGACGAGCAAGAATACGGACAAAAAGATGGAGACATTAAGACAATCAGAACATGAAAGAAGGCAAGAAGTGTCTGCAGTCGGCGATGGGTCGACTGTGGTATTCCCCAGGTGGGGGAGGGCAATTCAACAATCGACCATCAATGCCTCGGTCCTGTGTAATCCAATCTGTCCCACCCCGCGTCGCCCCTCCCGTATTTCCTGCGTCCGAGATTGGAGAGTACAGGCGCCTGCCATGTTTACCAGTTCGACTGTTTCAATCGCAATTTCTTTTTGTAGTGCTTCTGTCCTTGTTTGTAGTGTAACTTCTGCCGTGAATTGTAATGTTTCATTCTAATTTACTGTGTATCCGATGTGCGTATTTTGAACGTGCTACACAATACACACGCTGACATTGCATTCTTCTTCAGGGTCCAGGGAGAAGTGCAGACCACATGACCATAATAAGACAGAACATCGATGAGGAGAAATCGATGTGAAAGACCCGCTATGCAAGTCCATATACATTAATGGTAGGCCTAGTAGACCAATACAGTTGCACATACACAGTTGCCAGCTGATTGTTAACCTCAATGCTGACCACCAACGGAATGATGCAAAGATTTTCGTTAATCACCGGCATACAAAGAAATAAACGGTGACAAAAGGTAATGACTTCTTTGGTGTCGCTTTTAAAGCAAAGTCTTCAGAGAATATCATCTGTCGAAATCCGGACTTCTATCTATCACTGGGTGAAATGCAGTTTCAGGCATTCTCTGAGTGGGGTTTTGAAGGGGCGCTATGTAAATTCTTGAAATGAATGAATGAATACATACATACATACATACATACATACATACATACATACATACATACATACATACATGCATACATACATACATACATACATACATACATACATACATACATACATACATACATACATACATACATACATACATACATGCATACATACATGCATACATACATACATACATACATACATACATACATACATGCATACATACATAGATACATACATACATAAATACATACATAAATGTAGCAGCAGCAATTATGATATTAACTGATGTGCATACATGCATCTGACGCTGCTTTCAACAGTTAAAAGCTTTCGATTGATTGTTGCACCGATGAATTAAACGTCTTTTGCATTTCTGTCGTCTTTACTTGAGACGTGATACAGTCTGCTCCAAAGTGCATCGTCGTCGTCTACTTGTATTTATATAGCGCTGACATTTGCACTTGCAGAGGCATGCATAATTTATTGGTGTTTAACGAAGCAAATAGTCGGCGGATGTTAGCATTGGGAACGGAGCAGAAAATATTGATGGAATGATCTTCTGTTGGTTTCACCTTCTAGAACTACTTTCATCGAAGATGCCATGAAGCCATATTTTCTATGTTTGTTTAGAATAATGGACTCTGCGATGTCACGCTCCTACATGTACACACACATCGTCGATATTGAGTGCACGATATTACTATTTGTCTGCATCGATTGAATCAACGGAGACAATTCCGTCGTTCTTTACTACATTGACAGCCAATCAGTTTCCACAATCGCCAGGTATTACAATCATTAGGTATATTGGAGGAGGAGGAGGAGGAGGAGGAGGAGGAGGAGGAATAGGAGGGCGAGGAGGAAGAGGAGGAAGGGAGGAGGAGGAGGAGGAGGAGGAGGTGAGGAGGAGGTGAGGAGGAGGAGGAGGATGAGGAAGAGGAGTAGGAGGAGGAGGAAGAAGAAGAAGAAGAGGAAGAGGAAGAAGAAGAAAAAGAAGAGGAAGAAGAAGAAGAAGAGGAAGAGGGAAGAGGAAGAGCGAAGAGGAAGAAGAAAGAGGAAGAGGAAAAGAGGAAGAGGAAGAGGGAGAGGGAGAGGCAGAGGGAGAGGAAGAGGAAGAGGAAGGGGAAAAGGAAGAAGAGGAAGAGGGAGAGGGAGAGGGAGAGGGAGAGGGAGAGGGAGAGGGAGAGGGAGAGGGAGAGGGAGAGGGAGAGGGAGAGGGAGAGGGAGAGGGAGAGGGAGAGGGAGAGGGAGAGGGAGAGGGAGAGGGAGAGGGAGAGGGAGAGGGAGAGGAAGAGGAAGACGGAGAGGAAGAGGAAGAGGAAGAGGAAGAGGAAGAAGAAGAAAAAGAAGATGAAGAAGAGGAACAAGAGGAAGAACAACAGCTCTTTCTGAGTCCCTCTGGGAATATGGTGACGATACGGAGTTTTATAAACACGATGTCTTTTAGTTGTTTACCGACAGTAGATTTGTCTAAACCGGGACCTCCTACTCTCTTTGCTCTGGTGTAGATTGGCATGCGACTCAATGAGCAGATTTGGGGGTTCCCTTTTGGGGGCCGCAATAGATCATGATTTCAAAATTCACAGATAACACACACAATTAATTTGAAAACATTCCAAGATCACGCATTTCTGGGTGTGTTCCGGATCCACTCCCTAGCCATAGATACGACCATGAACATGTAAAAGCCATAGAATAAGCTACCTTTAATAAGAATCATCTTGGCTCGAAATAACTATTCCTGGCGATTGAGTAGGCCTATATATCTTATTGCGTCGTAAGTAGAAGAGAGTTTACAAAGAACACTTCGTGGCAACATCTTTCTGGGATCCCTGGGGGCATGAGATGAGAGAATCGACCGCAACAGTTGTTGCGCTGAACGTTCTTGTACAACAGAAAGCCAAGGTCATCGCGCAGGCGCCTCACGTAGTCGTTGATCTCGGCAAAGTCTCTTGCCAACATATTACTACACTGTTTGAGCTTAGGAGTATGGAGTTCAATGTAGAGCTGTCTGACGTTCGACAGGCTGGTTGGGTCAGAGTAGATGACGTCACGCAGGAATGGCCACTCCGCACCTTCAGCGTCAATCTTCAGAGCATCTATGATGCGCTGCACATACAAGAGCGTTATTATTGTTAGGCCTACTTTTATATTATTATTTTCTATATTATTGTTGGAAATCAGGGTCATGGAGTTTAATTTTTTATTTGAGTGACCGTCCCCGTGTCTGCTTGGGTATCTGTGTCTACCGCTGGCCTGTGTCTACCGCTAGCCTACGGGGGCGTGGCCTAATTTCTACCGCTGGCCTGTGTCTACCGCTGGCCTGTGTCTACCGCTAGCCTACGGGGGCGTGGCCTAATGTCTACCGCTGGCCTGTGTCTACCGCTGGCCTGTGTCTACCGCTAGCCTACGGGGGCGTGGCCTAATGTCTACCGCTGGCCTGTGTCTACCGCTGGCCTGTGTCTACCGGTGGCCTGCATGGGCGTGGCCTCGTGACACACAAATACGTGTGCGCGCGCAGGCACTACAGTCGTCATCGAACAGTATAGTCACGTCAAGGAACACAGAGTCAGCGAGAAACAGTCATCGAAGTGCAGTCATCGAATCGCCGAGAAACAGTGGAAAGACGCGTCGGTCGGCTGTTGCGGGATCGAATCGCAGTGCAGTCAGCGGGCGATCGTCCGAAGGAAAACGCTTTGGAGAGCGCGACGACGATTTGACGACGCTGCCGAAATTAAGCGCCTGTCGACGAAAGGTTTGGAGACCTTTGCTGTGCAACGACGACGCCTGGGTTCGAAGCCCGACCCGTGACGGAAGGTCTGGTGATCTCCGCTGTGCAACGCCGACGATTTGGATTCGACACCGGTGCTGCTGACGTATTCGATTGGGAGTCCGACGCTGACGACGACGAAAGGTTTGGAGACCTTTGCTGTGCAACGCCGACGATTTGGATTCGACACCGGTGCTGCTGACGTATTCGATTGGGAGTCCGACGCTGACGACGACGAAAGGTTTGGAGACCTTTGCTGTGCAACGCTGTCGACTGGGGTTCAATTCCTGACCCGCGGTCGTGCTCTTCTGGAATCCGACGCCTACAGACGACGGAAGGACTGGTGATCGTCGCTGTGCCACGACGAACAGGATTCAACGCCGGACCTGCCAACGCTTCCGACCGGGTGAGCGCAGTGGTTCAGTTCCTGACTTCGACGACGCCGACTCGGGTTCGAAACCCGACCCGCTTCACAGACTTTCTGCGTGCGCTGGCGAGGCAGCGGTGATCTACACGACGACGACTCGGCGTTCTGCATTGACAATTGCTGTGAACAGTGGTGCAGTGGTTTCGGGACAGTGGCGCTACATGAATAGCTCCGAACATTGCTCCGAACTTGCTCCGAACTTGCTCCGAACACTGGCGCTATAGAAGTTGGCTTTGCGAAGTTCTTCTTTGATTGTCGAATAAATGTGTTTCAAGCCTGACTGGCTAGTCGTCAATCTTCAGTTGACGCCGGACTACACTGAAGGACATCGCCTTGAGGACTAGGGTTTGGGGTTCGGTTCCTGGTGGTATTTGCCCAGCCCTGGTCGTCCGCTACATTATTATTATCATTATTATTACACAATACTATATAACATAAGATTTTAGGTCTAAAAAGCCTTAAAAAATATCCTCAAGAGCACTAATGCCAATTTATTTCACGCCACCTTTGTCAAGAATTATAAACTCAAATAATAATAATATTGTCGTATTTATCGGTAGTTATTTATCTAGATGGTAAAGTAATAAACTATCTACCGTAAGAAGCTAGGTCAACCGGGTTATTTTTAGACGAGAGTAATGTGATACCGTAAACTACTGCGTATAGTAGGCTACAGTTTGCCAAGCAGAAACCTAATCTGTGAGAACCTGTCTGCTTTTCCAAAGTACACGTTCTTTATTGCCCGTTTGTTTGATAACTATTAAGCGCTCCAGCGAAGTTTGTAGCACAGCCAAGCGCCCATGCATGCTGCACCTTTCGTGTAATCCCGTGTCAGACGAGCTCAATTCCTCCCCTTAGACTCCCCAAAAGCAAATATTATGGCTGGGACTGCTGATGCTGCCCTCTTCAAAGCTATAGTTAAAGACAAAGATCATGTTGTTCATAAATTTTTCTCTTTTAGACGTCCTGGTAAATACAATCTGCGCCCTAGGCCGCATCCATTTGAACTAACCAATAAAAACAATAAAAACTCCATAACACGGATGCTATATAAAAACGTTTACCAGGCTTTATTCGCTGCTCCTTTGTGCTTGTTAACTGTCGCGTTATGTCGACCGGTTATTCTTTCAATAAAACGAATATTATTATTAGTTTTCAGTGAATTGAAATTTCAGTATTTCGCTAGGCCCTATAATAGGTCTATTGAGTATATCGCTGTAAAATATCAATACTGGTGCAATTCTGTAAAGAAGCTGATTTTCTTCATTTTTAACGACCTCCTTGCTATCTTGTATAAGTTACATATAACTGTGTGTAAGCGTGTGTGACTGAGTGTGTGTAGGTATGTGTGGGTTGTTGGTGTGGATATTGAAATGGGAAGGGGAACGAGTGGGGATGTACATTGAGGAATTTGAAGTGTAAGAATGACTTTGCAGTTTGCTCCTATATAAGGCCCGGCACTCTCTGTTTGGACGCTCTCGATGTGTGGATGCTCTCGACGTTCGTCTAGTTGTCGTTGGAGTCCGGTATATTGCGGTACGATTCTTGAAGCCTCAGCATGATTGTCTGGAGGTATACGAGTCAACAGCGGGTTGCGCGGACACTGTAAGACGCATCTCGTATTGATCGTGAATCGCATTCGTGAAGTCGTAATTGGAGATCGGAGCCCGGAAGCCAGGAAGGAAAGGAACTGCTTTCGTTAACGACGGAATTCTGTGCGGAAATTCTGGATTCTGTGAGAGACGCTGTGGAAGGGATTTTTCATTCTTTAAAGAACGGGAGTCGGTTTCTACAAGAAAGGCTTGGAGAGGGAGAGAGGCGTTGGATTCTTGTTTACAAACGAACACCGCAGCTGCAACAGTTGAGTACTATAATATAGACCTAGAAATATACGAGGGGAAAAACCCTGCATCATAAAAGTCCAATAATTGCTACCGCCGAGTTTCTTAGGCTAGATGTGTGTGGTTGAGTGAATGGAAATATTATAATTAGGTTGAAAGTGAAAGTAAACTCAGTTTGATAATAATATTGTATCGGATAGGCCTAGCTTAAACTTTAAAGAGACATTGCTGTTATTCTAAACTGTTGTCATTTTGAAACTGCTTTACTATTAATAAGAAAAAGTAGCGAAAGCTATATTAAAGCGTGCTATGTCTCTTTCATCTTTGAATAGGATAGACGCTGCTGTTTTTGAAGAAGTAGGAGAAGGACTTAGAAGAGGCGACAGTCGAAGTTCATCGCCCTTACTCAGGCCTAGGTCTAGCATGGAAGAGTTGATGTTACAGATGAGTGTGACTCTAACTAATGTGGATAGGCGACAGACGGAAATGCAGAGAGATATGGGTAGGCGACTGACGGAAACGAATGAACGAATGAATGACATTATGCATGAACAGAATGACATTCAGGAACGATTGATGATGGTGATGTCTGGTGATCATGAAGTTATGAATGTGGGTGGCATAAATACACGACTGACTGCCATTTCGACTGAAGACGTTAGAGAAAGAGAGAGAGTGAGATGGATGGATAGAGGGAGAGACCAAGAAGGAGCTTACAAGGAGCTGAGGATAAGAGAGGAAGAACCGAACCCAGGTCATGATATGAACATGATTACAGAAAGACCTTTTGTCGCGCCAACACAGGCACCTGCGTCAGATGGAAGAGGAAGGGGGGAGGATTTGTTGGAACAGCCGGTGGGTAGATTTAGTGCTAGGCTTCAGGGAAAGCCTAGGCCTAACTATTCGGATTTGAACCGGTTGGGTTTCCTTCACGATCGGGTGGGTTTCCCTCAATCACTCATGGGGACAGCCCTAGCCGAGGGAAGGGAGCAGAGAGGGAGTATGGGAGAAAGGGCCCCGTTACAGCCTACTGGAGTGACGTCAATAGGAGCAGTAGCGCCCTCCTTTGCCGCTACCAGAACAGCACCCGTGTCCAGTGGGGGCAAACCCCCTTGTAGTGTCGTCAATGTGGTGGATAGGGAAGCAGAGAAGGATGAGGTGAGAATAGATGAGGAAGTAGCCAGGTTTAACCCTGGGGGCGCTAGGCCTAAAGAGGTCAGTAGAGAGCGAGGGGCTTTCTTGAGTAGTGCCAGACTAGGCGACGACCTACTGCAGGGGGGCGGACACGACAATGGCGACGCTGGATGGAATTCGAGTTGTGGAAGACGAGGATACGACAATGGAGATGACGGATTGGATTCGAGTCATGAAAGACGGAGAGAACGTTACAATGGTGACGAAGAAACGGAAAGAATTTATGTGGATAGGATAGGTCGAAATGTGAACGATGAGATGACGGAAAGGTCTTTTGTTGGAAGACGAGGACAAAGACTGGACGTTGACAATGAATATAGGGATAGAATGTTGAAAAGACAAGACAGAAATTCTAGACTAGGATTCAATGGTCATGAATGTGATTTTGATGTTGTTGATGACTATGATGATGTTGGGTGTGGCATAAGAAACGAACGGCGGAACCAAAATTTTGAAAATTATTTGGGGGGTCCGAACGTTGTTGTTGGAACATTGCCAAACGTATGCAATGGAAATCTTCTGGATTATTTACCTGCAACTCAAGTGCGTATGTATCCGGGACGATCGACGAGTCATGACGCATCGATGTCACGACAATTACCTGTGACGTCAGCGTTGTCAAACTACAATAACTCTGTTGGGGTGACGATGCTGCAAGCGAGTGACTCTGGTTTGCGAGGTTCGTCTGTGGTCAACAGATGGCCGAGGTTGAATCATGTTGCAGCTCAACAATACCAGCCGAATGCTCAAACATTCGCCTGTGTACCGAAAGTGTCTGTTGCTACCCAAACGATGGCTGATGAAGCGAAGAATTCTGCACAACTGGCTCCTGCTGCAGTATCTGCGAATGTCAGCGGATCAAACAGAAACAGTAATCAGATTAAATTGGGCTACTTCAATGGGAAGACGGCGCTACCAGTGTTCTTGAGGCGCTTCGCGATTTGTCGTCGGCAAAATAATTGGACTGAAGCGGATAGTCTTAATCACCTCTGTTGTGCGTTGGTGGACGAAGCGGCGTTGATTTTTCCAGAGGAAGAGATGGATGGAGTGACCACAACTGCCGAGGTCATAAATAAACTTCGGATTCGTTATGGATCGGAAGACCAGCATACGATGTATCAAGTTCAGTTAAGCTCAAGACGGCAAAAAGCAAATGAGGATCTGGGTCAATTGGCTGCAGACATTAATCGCCTCCTGTCGTTAGCCTATCCAGGAAAGACATCTGTTCATAGTGAGATGGTGGCAGTAAAAAGCTATCTCGACGCCTTATCTGACCGAGATCTTGCTTTGAAAGTTTTGGAACGGGAACCGAAGGATCTTCAGAGTGCTGTGAAAATTTCTCTGCGTTTACACAGTTACAAGCAAGCTGAACTGGGAAACGATGGGAGTTATAAAACAACTGGTCGAGTGAGGTCAGTTATGAAAGGTGAGGATGAAGAAGAAGTAAAAGCAGAACGTGTTACGACCCGTCAAAATAAAAACGAGCGCAACACGAACGAAAACAGAAACAGACCGCAGAATGACGTAGACATGGGGTATCATCCTGAATATAGATACTCCGCGCCACGTCAAAACCAGCAAGCATGGGCGCCGAGACAACAGAGTTACAATCGAAATCAGGAGTATAGACCAGAGGTACGACGTTGTTGGGTCTGTAATGGATTGCATTTGGCACGAAATTGCATCTACCGAACGCAGGGTGAGTTTAATAGAGGCAATAACGATAGGCCTAATTATACGATGAATTCGCAAGGAAATCACATGCGAACGCCTCCAGCGAATAACGTGAGATTCATTCAAAATTCTGCAAGTGCATATCTGAAAGCGAAAGTGAATGGAAAACTTTCTTGGGCTCTTCTGGATACTGGATCGCAGCTATGCCTGGCACCTGAAAAACTGGTGAGACGATGTGACATAGAACCGTCTCAACAAACATTGTTGGCTGCAAACAATACTCAGATTGTCGTAGTCGGACAAACAAAACTGAAAATGATGTTGAACGGCAGGAAATTCCTGGTGAACGCTTTGGTGACGCCACAGCTGTCTGAAGTGATTCTAGGGTACCAGTGGATGCGTGAAGAGAACGTAATGTGGAATTTAAAGGAAAAATGGGTGAACGTACGAGGTCAAAGAGAAACACTGCATCTCAGGAACCAATCTTCTCGTTGTCGTCGGGTGGCAGCTGAATGTGACGTGATTGTCCCTCCGTTCAGCGAGATAAATGTAGGAGCCTACGCCATCCTACCAGATTTAAAAGACGCGGAATATCCTTGGGCTACTTTTCCGACCGTATTGAACTCTGGGTTGTTGGTAGCAGGAATTTTGTTACCTGAACGTGCTGTGGATTTGACTTTGAGAGTATTAAATCCTACAGACCAGGCCATTAGACTTAAGAAAGGAGAGCGGTGTGACGTTGAGCAAGTTACTGTTTTTGAAGAGGAAGCCAGCGACGCGACCCCTGCAAAGTGTGCAGTGGTACAGAATGCTGCAGCGACGGAGGAAGATGCGGAAACTGTCCTGAAACCGCTGTGGGAAAATGTCGATGAAGGAGTCCCGGACGATGTACGTCAGAAACTGAAAATTATGCTGATGGAGCACCGTCACGTGTTCTCATTGAGTGAATGGGACTTGGGATTCACTCGTGTACTACAGCATCGGATTGATACTGGTACGGAGGCACCAGTAAGGCAAGCACTTCGTCGGCAACCTCTGACGTTGTTGCCGGTGATTGACGAACAAGTGGAGATGATGCTCCAGCAAGGGTTAATAGAACCTTCGTGCTCTGAGTGGTCATCCAATGTGGTGGTGGTGCAAAAGAAAGATGGCGGACCTAGAATCTGTCTGGATTACAGATTCTTGAATCGTAAATCCCGGAAGGACGTCTACCCTCTGCCGCTCATCAACGAATGCTTGGATGCATTGGGAGGAACGAAGTGGTTCAGCACATTCGACTTGAGATCCGGATATCATCAGGTAGAAGTGCATCCTGATGATCGTCATAAAACAACCTTTATAACACGTCGTGGGAGCTATCAATTCAGAGTCTTACCGTTCGGCCTGTGCAATGCTCCAGCCTGTTTTAGTAGGATGATGAATTTGGTGATGTCTGGTCTGAATTTTGCGATTTGTTTGATATACTTGGATGATATCATTGTTTTCGCTTCTGACCTAGATACGCATTTGGAGAGGCTTGTACACGTGTTGACTAGACTGGGCAGTGCAAATCTGAAGCTGAAGCCGTCGAAATGTCATATATTACAGAGAAGTGTATTATTCCTCGGCCATGTTGTGAGTGAAGAAGGATTGGCAACGGATCCAGAAAAAATTTCGGCTGTACAAAACTGGCCAACGCCGGTGAAGCTGAAGGACGTGAGAGGATATCTCGGATTGTGCTCTTACTACAGAAGGTATGTGGATAACTTCGCACAGATAGCAAAGCCATTGCACGAGTTAACAAAGAAAGCAACTAGATTTGTGTGGTCTTCAGAATGCCAAACCGCATTTGACTTGCTAAAAAAGGCATTGACTGAAGCGCCGATTCTCGCCCTACCGAACGATGAAGGAACATATGTGCTTGATACTGATGCCTCAGGACAGTCGGTAGGGGCGGTGCTGTCTCAATTGCAGGACGGAGTAGAGCGCGTGATCTGTTACGGAAGTCGTGTGTGCACCGATGCGGAAAGAAATTACGATGTAACAAGACGTGAGTTATTGGCTGTAATTCACTTCTTGAAAGTATACAGACCGTATCTGCTGGGTCGTAAGTTTCTGCTTCGGACCGATCATTCAGCTCTACAGTGGTTGAGAAAGACGCCGACGCCTATTGGTCAGCAAGCTCGATGGTTGACAGTGATGGAGGAATTCAACTTTGATATAGCGCATCGGGCGGGACGCCATCATAATAATGCAGACGCCATGTCAAGACGACCGTGTGTAGTCAATGCAATTCATGGAACAACAGCGCCGCCTGGCGAGGATCTGGAAACGAGCGATGATGAGGACCGTACAGTAGCGCCGCCTGGAGAAGATGACGAAACGAGTGCCGATGGAGTTGACGCAATCGCGCCACCTTGCGAAGTCATCGGAACGTTGGGTAGTTGGAGTAGCGCTATTATTGCGGACGAGCAGAGCAAGGATAAAGATTTACAATGGATCATTGAAAAGAAACTGGAGTCGGCAGAAGCGCCTAGTCCAGAAGAATTACGCAGCAAGAGTCCTGACGTAAAGATATTGATGGCACAATGGCCGCAGCTGAAGGTCAAAGATGGCCTATTGACGAGAAGCTGGTTGAGCACAGAAACAGAGCAAGAGAGATGGCAACAGATTGTTATGCCTCCTGCTAGACGTGGTGCTTTGATTCGTTTAGCTCATGAAGGAATGTCTGGTGGTCACTTGGGAATACGACGAACAATGGCCCAGGTGCAGCGACGAGCTTATTGGCCAGGTTGGAGGGAGAGCGTGCGTCTAGAATTGAGACGTTGTGTTCCGTGTGCACGCTACTTTCGTGGAAAACTACCTCGTCAAGGACCGTTGCAGAACATGGTTGTCGGAGCGATAGGAGAGGTCGTCGCTTTGGATTTAACTGGACCACATCCTGTATCATCCAGCGGGCATCGATACATTTTGACAATGATCGATCATTTTAGTCGTTGGGCCATAGCTGTTCCGGTTCGAAATCAGGAAGCAGTGACTGTGGCTAAAGTGTTAGTAGAGCAGTGGATATCACTTTGGGGTTGCCCGGCCCAGATTCTGACAGATCAGGGAGGATGCTTTGAGTCTGCATTGTTCAAAGAACTGTGCCGATTGCTTCAGATAGATAAGGTACGAACTTCAGCTTACAAGGCATCAACAAATGGCATGATTGAACGCTTTCATAAGACGATGAACTCAATGATTGCCAAGGTCATTGCAAAGAACCAAAGAGACTGGCATGTGCAACTGCCACTACTCATGGCTGCCTATCGCGCAAGCGTGCATAGCTCAACGAACTTTAGTCCAAATAAATTGTTCTTGGGGCGGGAGGCTTGTCTTCCAATTGACCTAGTGTTGGGATATTGCTACGAGAAGGAAGAAGTGCCAAACTGTCATGACTTTGTGTACGAGAAAGCACAGCAGATGCAAGCTAATTTTGCATTGGCAAGGGAAACGATGCAGAAGCAGGCCGAAGTACGAGCGTTTCGTTATGACCTGAGAGTAAAACCAGCAAGGTTTAAAGTAGGTCAACTGGTATGGTTCTATCTGCCACGCCGCCTAACGGGAATTCAAAGCAAGTGGGCCCTATGGAATCAAGGTCCCTTTGTTATTGAAAAGCAATTGGGTCCCGTATTGTATCTCATACGCAAGACACCAAGAAGCCAAGCCAGGATAGAATACGTTGACAAACTGAAGCCATACTTTGGGAGCGCTGAGAATGAACAAAGTAGGTCAGTTGAGAAAATGGAAGAGGAAGAGGTCGTTCAGCAAGGCAGTAGATTGAGTCGGCCAAAAAGAAATATTAAAGTGCCACAGCGTTACTTGTAGTCTGCATAAAAATAGACTATAGAGACAATGCTGCAGTGTATATATAGTAGAGTGTAGTTATGTAGTGGATTAAGGAAGCGTGCTGCAATAAAAAGGAATTGTAAGAGGAAAAGATTAGATTAACGAATGATCATGGATTAAGGCGTTAGATATGAATTGGGCAATTAGGTCAAAACATGCGCCGCCGGCCAGCCGCCGATGTCTGCAAGGATAGCCTGGAGGCGGGTGTGAAAGATGATATGAGGAATATGTAGATTAAGCGACGGCGAATGAAGAAGCCGACGCTTGGAAGCAGATGACAATGACAAATGATTTCACACTAATATGGCATATTAAACTGCCGCAGTTATTTAGGCCCCGTTTTTAGATGTAGGCTATTAGGTGAAATGGGGTTGGTGGAAAGAAATCCCGCCCACATGAACAAGGAGACGATGGCATTTTAAGATAGAATCCGCGTCCCTCTTTGTCAGTTCTACAAGGGTTTTGATAGAGGAAAGTTGTCAGACAAATTTTTAAAGCAGTCAGGGAGTAATAATTAGACAAAGGAAGATAAGAATCATGGCTTCGTTCAACCAAGAAACTGGAGAAGTAGGCAGCCAGACAATAAATCATGACGACATGGATGCTTTTCTAGAACATCTAGACGGAAACGGGTTTGGTATATCGGAACCAGATGAGAGCGATAGTCGAAAAGAAAACGAATCTAGGGCTCTATCTCCGATTTCGTCAGTGGCTGATTCCGAGTCAACTGCTGGGGTCAGTGATGCCGCACAAGGCCAGGATGCAAGGCGACTTACGGCCGGAATAGCAGTGTTAACATGGAAAATGTATTCAACTGGAGTTATGTTTCGAATGATGGAAGGGATGATGGAAAAACGATCGGTCTTCCTCACCCCTGTGGAAATTCATCAACTGCGTCAGATGGTTCCTCCTTTGAGAATGGATGTGGACCTTCTGCCAGCCATGTTGGTGGCGGTGCAGACGCTGGCAAGTGTGCCTGGCGTGAGGAACGTATTGCGGAGCTGGGGAAGCCGGGAAAACCTCGTGATGCTGGACGGTCGTCAGAACCAAGTGGGAGGACAAGCAGCTCAACCGATTGGACGTGACGCTTGTACTTGCGACTTCGGATTATGGAGCCTAGCTGTTCAGATCATTTTAAGGTTTCTGAACCAAGCGATTCCTCTGAGTGAACCAGCATTTCTAGTGGAAATCGGTGATATATATAGAGACGCGGGAGTAAACTCCTGGGCGGTCGATGTGGTGGTTCATGCGCTTTATTTCATAAAGAGGGCTAGTTGGGTATGGGGTCTGTTCCCGGATGGGTGCAGCTACGTTTGAGAAATGGGGGGGAAAGAATAAAAAGAATTGTGGATGTGCAGTACAAGGACTAGTATTAATGGACATTGGATGATCCACAGTAATTTTGAACTGAGGTAGTTGCCATTATTGGTTTCTTTTTGTTTGAAGCATGAAATGTTTTTGTATGTACGTAATTAGGGACACACAGTCATAGTAACTGGTTCTCCCTACGTTAGAACTTGGTCAGTAGGGGCGTGTGTAAAGAAGCTGATTTTCTTCATTTTTAACGACCTCCTTGCTATCTTGTATAAGTTACATATAACTGTGTGTAAGCGTGTGTGACTGAGTGTGTGTAGGTATGTGTGGGTTGTTGGTGTGGATATTGAAATGGGAAGGGGAACGAGTGGGGATGTACATTGAGGAATTTGAAGTGTAAGAATGACTTTGCAGTTTGCTCCTATATAAGGCCCGGCACTCTCTGTTTGGACGCTCTCGATGTGTGGATGCTCTCGACGTTCGTCTAGTTGTCGTTGGAGTCCGGTATATTGCGGTACGATTCTTGAAGCCTCAGCATGATTGTCTGGAGGTATACGAGTCAACAGCGGGTTGCGCGGACACTGTAAGACGCATCTCGTATTGATCGTGAATCGCATTCGTGAAGTCGTAATTGGAGATCGGAGCCCGGAAGCCAGGAAGGAAAGGAACTGCTTTCGTTAACGACGGAATTCTGTGCGGAAATTCTGGATTCTGTGAGAGACGCTGTGGAAGGGATTTTTCATTCTTTAAAGAACGGGAGTCGGTTTCTACAAGAAAGGCTTGGAGAGGGAGAGAGGCGTTGGATTCTTGTTTACAAACGAACACCGCAGCTGCAACAGTTGAGTACTATAATATAGACCTAGAAATATACGAGGGGAAAAACCCTGCATCATAAAAGTCCAATAATTGCTACCGCCGAGTTTCTTAGGCTAGATGTGTGTGGTTGAGTGAATGGAAATATTATAATTAGGTTGAAAGTGAAAGTAAACTCAGTTTGATAATAATATTGTATCGGATAGGCCTAGCTTAAACTTTAAAGAGACATTGCTGTTATTCTAAACTGTTGTCATTTTGAAACTGCTTTACTATTAATAAGAAAAAGTAGCGAAAGCTATATTAAAGCGTGCTATGTCTCTTTCATCTTTGAATAGGATAGACGCTGCTGTTTTTGAAGAAGTAGGAGAAGGACTTAGAAGAGGCGACAGTCGAAGTTCATCGCCCTTACTCAGGCCTAGGTCTAGCATGGAAGAGTTGATGTTACAGATGAGTGTGACTCTAACTAATGTGGATAGGCGACAGACGGAAATGCAGAGAGATATGGGTAGGCGACTGACGGAAACGAATGAACGAATGAATGACATTATGCATGAACAGAATGACATTCAGGAACGATTGATGATGGTGATGTCTGGTGATCATGAAGTTATGAATGTGGGTGGCATAAATACACGACTGACTGCCATTTCGACTGAAGACGTTAGAGAAAGAGAGAGAGTGAGATGGATGGATAGAGGGAGAGACCAAGAAGGAGCTTACAAGGAGCTGAGGATAAGAGAGGAAGAACCGAACCCAGGTCATGATATGAACATGATTACAGAAAGACCTTTTGTCGCGCCAACACAGGCACCTGCGTCAGATGGAAGAGGAAGGGGGGAGGATTTGTTGGAACAGCCGGTGGGTAGATTTAGTGCTAGGCTTCAGGGAAAGCCTAGGCCTAACTATTCGGATTTGAACCGGTTGGGTTTCCTTCACGATCGGGTGGGTTTCCCTCAATCACTCATGGGGACAGCCCTAGCCGAGGGAAGGGAGCAGAGAGGGAGTATGGGAGAAAGGGCCCCGTTACAGCCTACTGGAGTGACGTCAATAGGAGCAGTAGCGCCCTCCTTTGCCGCTACCAGAACAGCACCCGTGTCCAGTGGGGGCAAACCCCCTTGTAGTGTCGTCAATGTGGTGGATAGGGAAGCAGAGAAGGATGAGGTGAGAATAGATGAGGAAGTAGCCAGGTTTAACCCTGGGGGCGCTAGGCCTAAAGAGGTCAGTAGAGAGCGAGGGGCTTTCTTGAGTAGTGCCAGACTAGGCGACGACCTACTGCAGGGGGGCGGACACGACAATTCGACTTAGAGATGGATATATCAAATTACGTTTATTATGGATTTTAAGAACCTCAAAACATTACTTTCTAGATGAAACTAATGACGTCGTAAGCACCTCGTTATGTCCAAGTTTTTTCCTGATGGTTGAAATTCGTTCAAGTTTCCATCCGTTGCGATTCGTGTAGTCACTTCCCCAAAGACCTAGCTTGTGGAAGGTGACATTTGGAGAGTGCTCGTGATCTTCCAATCCAATGCTAAACATTTGGAGCAGTGCAATCATTCACAGAAATAACAGATAACAGCTTTTCTGTTCTTAACGGTTCTCTATTATGATGTAGGTCAGTGGCGTATAGCCAAAAAATTTTGATGGGGGGTTATGGCCGGGCCGGATGCCGTTCCTGACACCAACCCAACAGTATTACAGTAAATAACAAGGGAATAAAGTAACAAAGGGAATAAAGCAAGAAAAACAATTGTTACTACAAACAATTGCTTTGTTTTTCTTATTTAAGTGGATAAATAACCTTTTTAAAAACTTTTTCCTAATCCAATGTGTTTAGCCCCATAAACCCCCTTGTTTACGCCACTGATGTACATGTAAGTATATAAATAATGAAAACGGTTGTCACCAGTCTACAACTGCATGCATCCGAGATTATAACCAGCACTCACGCCCAGTCAATAGCCTGCTATGTCCGTGGACTTGTGAATAATGTAAACCCCTTCTCTTCTTCCCTTTACTCAATGCTCCTACACACATTGGCTGTCTGACTACCTACATGTACCTCCTCTCCGCCGTACTTATTTATATGGCCTGAACGACTAACCCTAACCTCATCTGCCTGTCGATTTTTTTCTAGCTAAGCATCGAGGAATAGAGGTAGTTCCAAACTACATGTAGCCTAGGTCTACTTGAATTACTCTGGACACTTATAACATAGAATTCTCTATAATAATTATCACAAATAAGTCTATCACAAATCTATCAAACACTTCAAATAGTCAACGCAGGCTATTTCTATGCTAGCGCATGGAATTTCCTAATTTGAATCGCAAGTCGAACAATTGTTTATAGCCTAATATTATTTTCATCACGAGAATTCTGAGAATATAGGCGTACATGTACAGGGTGGCTAAAAAAAATGTACCACCGGATAAAATGCGATATCTTTGCAACCGAATGAACTTTTTCTACGAATATTTCCCCATTTGCAGGGGAATAAATTTCCAACAATCCCTGAAAGTTTCATTTGAAACTTTCGCGCTTGCAAAAGTTACAGCTGTTTAAACGTAAAATTTCGCTTTTTCAAATTTCCGCGGAAAATGAACGTCACTTGTAGATTTCCATGTCAAATGATATCACTTTTCACTACGATCTCAGAATTCCGTTTTACAGTTTATCGTAAAGTATGATGGGAGTGTCCACTCCCTGCCTCAACACGAGCTCGAATTCTTTTTGTGAAGCTCAGTATGGTCTTGTTGATCGGGTCCTGCGGCAACTGATCCCACATTAGCAGCAAGACTTGCTTCGGCTGCCCAATTTTCTTCAAATTGGACTGAAAATGTCTTGCAGCGTCCCAGCATAAAACCCAGACGTGATAATTAGGCCTAAGAGGGTTAAGGTCTGGTGAATTAATCTTTGTCAAATAAATTTAGTGCAGTTGATCACAATAAGGTAGCCTCATCACAATCAACCTTACCCTGCGAATAAGCAGGCGCGCCGTCCTGCTGGAAAACAAAATAAAATTTTAAAGCATACCTGCAGCAGTCTTCAATGAGTCTGGTTAAGAGAGTTCAACGATAAGTTTGATATTTACCTGGGGTCAAAGCTGTGAACTTCACATCCGTGTTTCGCCCAAGCTTCGTCAAATGACCAGTCATTAGAGATCCTTCAAACAAACAATGCATCATTCGCATTTACGGGAATATTCTATATATGCATCAAATAATATAATTGCATATAATATATCTAATATATATATATACATATAGGCCCTATAATAATGCTCATATGTTTAGATTTACGATATTGCACATATCGGATAGATTGCGAATCTGTTTTGTAATGCCGCAACAGGATTAGATACTTAATGCATAATTTCGGTGACTCTGTAGAATTGATGAGAAGAAATTGTCACATAAACAATCATAGTAACCAAATATAAGCTTACCTACGCAACCATAATTTATATACCTAGCTTACACGAGTAACCTCAAACATACAAGCAAACATACATACACTGTACATAAATAATATTATAAACATACATACATAGTCATAATACATACATACATGCCTACATACATACATGCATACAAACATACATACAAACATACATACATACATACATACGTACATACGTACATACATACATACATGCATACACATACATACATACATACATACATACATACATACATACATACATACATACATACATACATACATACATACATACATACATACATACATACATACATACATACATACATACATACATACATACATACAAATAAAACATACATACATGCATACACACACACGCTCATTGATGCAACCCAATGATCCGATATACATAATATATGCATGCAAATAAGACTACATACATGGGTAACTCATCGATGCATTGGCACGTGCTTGCATGCGTACATGTAGTTGACAAAGCTATCCGCATAATTATCACTACCCGTCTAATGACGTCTCTGTTCTTGTGTAATTTATTCGATGACGCTGATAATATTTCACCTTTGCACACAGGTAACTAATACCTGGCAACAAACGCAGGCATCAGCGGCTAAGAGGAATGAGACAGCTACATTGCGATGGTTCGTCGCAAATATTTCATCACTAATCTGATTGATGATGATTAGTGATGCGTGCTGTTCAGTGGATTGTGTTGTTCAAGTGACATTCTGGGGATGAGATTCCTAAGTGTGAGGACAGCGTGGAGATGCAAATGCAAGGAAAGAGGATGGGATAGATGAGATATATACATACAATGTAGGCTGATGCTGGATGAAGAACACAGCGAACTTAAAGAGGAAATCAAACACTGAGAAGAGAGGAGAGAAGAAAAAATGAGTTAGTTGAGAGGAAATCAGAGAAGGAGCAGGAGTAGGAGCAGAAACAGGAGCAGGAACAGAAGCAGGTGAAGGAGCAGGAGTAGGAACAGGGGAAGGAACAAGAGTAGGAGTAGGAGCAGAAGAAAGAAGAAAAATAGTGCAAGCAAGAAGAGGACAAAAATGAAGCGGAATTATGAAGAACAGCAAGAAAATAAGAACAATAAAAGAAAAACAAGAAGAAGAGTACGCAGTGCCGGCGCTAGCACCCCCCGTACCCCCCGGCCGGGGGGGCCCCGAGTTTGAAAGGGGCCCCAAATTTAGCTGGTCATTATGCCTATTTGTAACTGTACAGATCCGGTCTGGTGCACGCCTCAACTAACCATATGGCACTGCCATAGCAGACCTAATGCAAATATCATACTGATTCTGGGCGTAAGTATAAAGCCATTAGAGTTTGAAGGGGCCCCCAAATTTAGCTGGTCATTATGCCTATTTGTGACTGTGCAGATCCGGTCTGGTGCATGCCTCAACAAACCATATGGCACTGCACCATGGCAGACCTAATGCAAATAGTATACTGATTTTGGGCGTAAGTAAGCCATTAGAGTTTGAAGGGGCCCCCAAATTTAGCTGGTCATTATGCCTATTTGTGACTGTGCAGATCCGGTCTGGTGCATGCCTCAACAAACCATATGGCACTGCACCATGGCAGACCTAATGCAAATATCATACTGATTTTGGGCGTCAGTATAAAACCATTTAAACTATCTCAGGAATTTCGTCCACTTTCTCAAACACAACGTTTATAAATTGTAACTTATTCTAATTGCTAATTGGATGAGGCCTCAAATAAAGCCTGCGTGAGACCCAAACATTAAAGCCTTTGTAGGGTACTAGGGTCCCAGGGTCCCAGATGTCCTTGGTATGTGTCTGATCTCAAGTTTGAAAAGGGCCTCAAATGTAGCTGGTAACTATACCTTTCATGACTGTTCATTTCTGAAACCACGCACCGAATTGTTTTAACTCAAAGCATGCAAAATAATATTACGCAAACCAGTAGAGCATTGTCCTTCAACCAAAGAGGAGACTTGGGGGTGTGGACAGGGACACGGCCCCACAATTTGTGGTTGGGACGGATTCCTTGTATCCCCAATATTTCAGAAATATTTCATAAGTATCATCCACTGCCCATCAATAATGATCAATTTTGTTAAGATGACAACCTATAATTGCTGCCATAACAGTTGGCAAATCGGACAAATTTAAACAATGGAGAGGGGACACTCTGAAGTCCTAAACCACGACTAACAGCAATGAAAAATGAGCAATTTTTTGTAAAGATGACAGCTTAAAATTCTACCATTACAGCATGGGCATTCCAAAAAATTTAACAATTGGGAAGGGACTTTTATTGAAGTCTTACACCATGTCTTTCAGCACTTATATTATGAGAAAGTTTGCTGAGATGACAGCTCAAGGTATGGGGGGCCCCAAATTTTTGTTTGGGGGCCTCAGGGACCCTAGCGCCGGCACTGAGAGTACGAGCAAAAAGAGCAAGAGGAAGAAAAATTAAAAGAAGAAGAAGCGAAGAAGAAGCAGAAAAGAAGAAGAAGAATGTTGTTCTATCCTGTTCATTGATGTCTATTATTGATAATGGTATGATGATAATGGTATGATGATAATTAGCCTAGACACCCGAATGAGTAGACGTTTTGTTTGTGTTGTATGATGATAATGGTATGATGATAACTACAGACCCGAATGAGTAGATGAGACAAGAGTTGTTGTTGGGGCGAACGGTTTTCGTCATGCACGCCTCGTATCCACCGTCCCCCGCTCGACCAAACCGAAGAGTCGTTGGACATTTAAAGTCTACGGTTGTCATTAGTCTAACAATTCAATCAACAACAACAACCATTCAAATCCTCGAATAAATTATGAATAGGCTACTTTTAGAAACGATCTGCAACATAATTATCTGTAACGGAACAGCCATCGAGTAGGTGACATTCTGAGAACATCGAGAATACCTAAGCGGAATATACCAGTGTTTGTTGTATAATAGATTATTATAGATTATTATAGACATTCTGGAACCTCATTTTCCATCGGATCCAGTCTACCAATCGACGAGGATGAATAGTTGCAATAATTATTACGATGACGAGGTTTTGGCAATTCAATTAATTCGATTAAATCAATTAATTCAATTAATTCAATTAATTCGATTAATTCAATTGATTCAATTAAATCAATTAATTCGATTAATTCAATTAATTCAATTAAATCAATTAATTTAATCAAATCAATTAATTCAATTAAATCAATTAAATCAATTAATTCAATTAATTCAATTAATTCAATTAAATCAATTAAATCAATTAATTCAATTAATTCAATTAATTCAATTAATTCAATAAATATTCGGTTGCCATCCAGAAAGAAAGCAGAATGATCAAATATTATGGATTGCCATATCCTGGGTTACAGAGGTTACAGAGGAGACCTGAAAAGGTAGACCACGCTATACATTATAAGTACTTGTACATATATTGGGCCACCTGGGCTTGTCCTTTCCATTAAAGCGGAAATATGTGTATCGTCTAATACAATACCTCTTCCCATGCTTCCGCCTCTAAGTGAGGACGTCCTTTCACGCTGCATTCGAAATCAAAATTGTTCGAAAGGAGTTTTTGTTGGCTGGTGCACCTTTGGTCGCATTTCATGTGTGGCATGTCTGCATTGTTTGCAAGGCGTTACAGTCTGCTCTCGTTACAGTTTCGTTTAAAATAATTATAAGCCTATATCAGCGGTCCCCAACCCGTGGCCCGCGGGCCAAAAGTGGCCCGCCAGGCCTCAAAATTTGGCCCTCGTCTCTCAAAGAATTGACAAAAATATATGAAAAATTGACAATTTGGACAGGATAGAATACATATATTATATTCTATTACAAATTATTTTAGTTTTACGTCTATATACAACGTCAATCATTCTATTTTGAATCAATTATGACAATCTATATGCTTTTATTTAATTAAATTTTAGTCTTGTGGCCCCCTAATGTCCTTAAATTAAGAAAAAAAGTGGCCCTCGTGTCCTCCAACTTAAAAAAGTGGCCCTAGAGTCAAAAAAGGTTGGGAACCACTGGCCTATATAATACGCTGTTGCTGCATACAGTGCAGTACATGTGCACTTGCCATGTGAAAATAAAGGTATACGCAATAACTATGTATATCAATAATAGCAAACACTCTAGCAGTGTCTGACAACTTCAGCGACGACTTTACCCATGGTGCTACGTAGTTAGTTGCCCAGGTCCTGCAATGCGACATAATTATATCGATCAAAAATGCTGAATAATCGATATTGCGAGGTCATGACCTTAAGAGAGTCGAGTGGACCCGAGTGAATGATGGCGATTCTAACCGAAAATTTACGTGTGCATGAAGATACAATCATATAGGGCCTACTTTGGGAATATGACTTTAGAGTCTTAATGAGACGAATCGACAAATCTTATCCTCCTTTCCTTACTATTTTCAATTGGATCCTAAAGCGTCTTTGCCTCTTGTACCATGCAATATTCGATACCCACTAAACTGTGCTTCTAAAACCTTTTTGCATAACAGCGTGACCCAAACAGGACATAGATATGACTGAACTTATCTGACATAAGACTCTTATGTCAGATAAGTGAATGTAAAAGTGCATTGTATGGAGACAATTAAACTTTGGTCATCTTAAATCGCGCACAAAAACATGTGATATAAGTCATATTAACAAGTTTCATGCATAATCTTTTATATAAGGCATTTGCAAAAGCGTAAATTTCTACAAATTTGGTCATAAAGATCTATATAATATTATGAACAAATTTGTAGAAATCATAATAGCCTGTGCTATATTATACATACACATTACACAGGTCTATTATTGTTCAGTACCGGGTATGTAATTATTACGCTTACTTGTAAAACTCAGATTGCAATTTGTTGAAGTCCGGCAAATTCTGAGACTCTTCGAAGTCCTTCACTCCGCACAGTATGGAGTTTACAGAACACTGAAAACAATGAAAATGCTCGACTCCTTTATTACAACTCACAAGTAGAATATACAGGGTGGACCATAAAAAAGTAACCCCCTACGGTTTTTTGCACATATTCTGGCCAGAAGTAAGAATTTCGAAATGAAATTTTACAGGCTTAAAGACAATTCATATTTACACATGATTTCATCAAAATATGTCAAACAGAACAAAAGTTATATCACTTTTAGTGAGGCCACCCACCGTTTTTTGACGATTCAAAAACGCGACGCACCAAAAAGTTGCAAAAAAACAATTTTATTATTCTGGCCAATATCATGGTCAGAAGTAAAAAATATCGAAATGAAATTTTACAGGCTTAAAGACAGTTCATATCTACACATGATGGCCAGATTTCAGCAAAATATTTCAAACAGAACAAAAGTTATACCACATTCAGTGAGGTCACCACCGTTTTTTAACGATTCAGTAGGGTAACGCAACAAAAATTAACAAAAACACAATTTTATTCATCTCAGATATTTGTAATCAAATAGTCTTGATTTTGCCAAATGATCATTATTATTACTATTTAAATAAGAAACAGGGTACCAGCGTAGCTGCACGTCGCTGAGAAGTCACTTAGCAAGATGACAATCAAATTGGTAAATAAGGAATCTGTCAAATTAATCAACAGGTCCATCAAGAACTTTGCAAAGAGACTCAAAAGAAGTTTTGGCACTGGTGGTGGGCACATTGAACACAAGTTGTGAAGCACTACCAAGTTCATTTGACAACAGTTATTTGAGATGAGACTTAATAAAATCGTGTTTTTGTTACTTTCTGTTGCGTTTCGTTTCTGAATCGTCAAAAAACTGTGAGTGGCCTCACTAAAAGTGGTATAACTTTTGTTGTGTTTGAAGTATTTTGATGAAATTTGGCCACCATGACTTGTGTAAATATGAATTGTCTTCAAGCATGTAAAATTTCATTTCGAAATTTTGACTTCTGGCCAAGATATTAGCAAAAATTAATTATTTTGCGTTTCGCTTTTGAATCGTCAAAAAGGGTGGGTGGCCTCATTGGAGAGAAATTAACTGTTACAGACCACATCAACAAGATTATCTGCTCTGGTACTGCCTCACTCTATGCCATCAGAACCCTCAAGGCTCATGGGGCATCCATACAAGAGTTACAAACTTTTACTAGAGCTACTATCATATCAAGAGTTATGTATGCCTCTCCTGCTTGGTGGGGTCTGGCTAGTGGATTGGACAAATCCCGTCTTGAGGGCCTCATGAACAAACTTAGACGAGCCGGCTACTTACATCCTGATACACTTACAGCAGAAACTTTAGCTCAAGAGGCTGATAAAGTGCTTTTCAAAGCTGTTCTGGGAAACGAACTTCATGTCCTCCGTAACCTCTTTCCACTACAACGTGATCCATTATATAACTTTAGGGAAAGGGCTCACAATTTCATCCTCCCCAATAAAGACTCGTTAAACTTTATCCCAAGAATGTTATTCAAAAACATGTACTAACTATTTTGACCATAAGCTTTAAGCAGCCATACTGTTAATGTAAACCTACAGCGTTCTGTCTGTTGTTTATTGAATAAAACGAATATACATAAAAGTGATATAACTTTTGTTCTGTTTGAAATATTTTGATGAGAAATGACCATGATGTGTAAATATGAATTGTCTTTAAGTCTGTAAAATTTCATTTCGAAATTCTTACTTCTGGCCAAGATATGGGCAAAAAGCCTTAGGGGTTACTTTTTATGGCCCACCCTGTACAGTTAAACGTTTAATGAACTGCATTGATAATAAAAATTAGACCTCTATCTTGCTTGTAAACAATCTCTCTTACAAATGCAAAACACACTCCTTCAGTTGCTCGTTTAATTGCTTCTCAAAGTTATACATTGTCTGCACGGAACCTCTCCAGACTTACCGGTAGCTTTGGAAAATAATTTTATACTTTACAAAATAGCTGAAAACTTAAGTAATGCAGCAAGAAGAAGAAGAAGAAGAAGAAGAAGAAGAAGGAGAAGAAGAAGAAGAAGATGAGGAGGAGAAGGAGGAGGAGGAGGAGGAGGAGGAGGAGGAAGAAGAAGAAGAAGAAGAAGAAGAAGAAGAAGAAGAAGAAGAAGAAGAAGAAGACGAAGAAGAAGAAGAAGAAGAAAGAAAGGAAGAGGAGGAGGAGAAAGAAGAAGAAGAAGAAGAGAAAGAAGAGGAGGAGGAGGAAGAAGAAGAAGAAAAAGAAGAGGAGGAGGAGGAAGAAGAAGGGGAGGAGGAAGAAGAAGAAGAAAAAGAAGAGGAGGAGGAAGATGGGGAAGAAGAAGAGGAGGAAGAAGAGGAAGAAGAAGAGGAGGAGGAGGAGGAGGAGGAGGAGGAGGATGACGGTGGTGACGACGATTACTATGAAGAAGAAGATGGGATGTAGACTACACAAGTAAACACGACAACAACAAACAGTACAGACAACGAAACGAAGAACACGAATAGGAGGAAGATCAGTAAAGTAACAAAAAGATTGAGTCAAGAGCCACATTTTTCCTTACCTTAAATTCGGTTTGCGATGTCCTTGCTATTGATTCGTCTGGAAGGCAGCCATAGATGAGAGTCGGAACATGCATCCACGCCATGTATGTCAGTCCGAAAATAGCGATCAATACAAAACCTTGAATGCATCTCGTTTTCGTGACACTCGTCATCATGTCGTTGGCATCGTTTGCCGCATCTGCAACTTTCCACCACGAACGTAATGATTTCAGAATTTCAGAATCCGAAACGCTGGGACTGAATAACGAACAGAATATCCATCTAGTCATTAATCAATATCCATCTAATCATTAATCATTATTCATTAATCGTTAATCATTATTCATTAATCGTTAATCATTATTCATTAATCGTTAATCATTATTCATTAATCGTTAATCCGATACGAGGGAACAGAATTCCGGTTTATTCACTGACTCGGCATAGCTGTGCGTGCCACTGGAAAATCGAGGCAATGTTCATGAGCCAATATTATAGGATGCCTCATTGTTATTGTAGGTCTACTGCTAGACTCACACACATAATTATACATAATGTAACTACAAGCACACTCGCACACAAACATACTGCGCATGCGGTGCGTATACATGTGTTTTTACAGTATACACATAATGTGCGTCTAAACGTATACGTGTGAACATACAAACAGATGTGTATGTGTGCCTATGCGTGAGAGTATGCTCTAGTCAGTTCTGCCATGTTCTGCATAAGTCTCTGGCCTATATCAGCATCCTTTTGCCTGTAGCAGCGGTTCTGCAGTCATCCAGACTGGCTTATCGGAACAGTGGCTGGACTGGGCGGTGATGCCAGTAGCATCTCTCGGCACTGGCGGCGCCTGCTATAGCCTACCATTCCAGCATATCGCGTCAAGGACATGTGAGCTATTCAGTCCATTGTGTCTGATCAATGCAGTTGCCTGTTTTGGCACCATCTTATTATCTCATGGTCTTTGTCTTCTATGTTGTCCATTATCCCAACCGCGGCGTGCTTGTGCATCCGATTGCTATGCGTTTTGCATTAGTTAATGAGCCCCCAAACGGTTATCTTATTGATGAAATTACCTCTCATCATACGAACATTCGCATACATTATAAGTTACTAGATTAAAACAGCTCTCTCTTAACTGAGCGTGATGCCATGGAAGTAAAATAATTTTATCAGAATAATCAGTGGCACTGGCGGCACCTGCTATAGCCTACAATTCCAGCATGTTGCGCCAAGGCCACGTGAATTATTCAGTTTATGGCGTATGAATGAATAGGTCAAACAGATTAAATATAAAAGGATTCGAAGATATTGATAATTCCCAAAGAATTTGTGGCAGATTCTATATTACAGGTCAGTATAGCAGGGCTGTTTTAAAGGAATTTTTAGAACTGCACAGCCCCTTCTTTCCTTTCCCATCATCCGTGGTAAATTACTTCCAATCAGATGATAATGACCTTTTTTACTAGTTTTAACTGCACAGAACTTTTGATAGAAGTGCTTCTACAGCTGCACAAATCCATTTAGAAATGCACATTTTGTGTACAACTGCACGTTAAAAAGCCCTGCAGTATAGTCAAATAGGTCAGTCTGGTCATATGATCTGCCACGACCTATGATCTGCTCGCCACCCCGCCGCTTGTTCTGTACTTATAGTTTGGTTATTAGGAGTTGGCTGTTAGCCTGCAATATTTCCTATAGTTGACAATTCTGGGCGTAGGGTCTAAGCATTGAATATACGTGGTTCAAATCGCGGATCATACAAGAAGTGTAGTCAATGCATGCCTTGCACCAATTGTTTATCTGTTGCGAGCGATTAACTATGCAGACCGAAGTGTTAATTCACAAGATAATTCCACATACATTATTGCTGGAGGATACAAGTTAAATCCGGGATAGGCTACAGTGTTTGCCAGTCTGCACAAAAGGCCCTTCGATAATTATCTTGCATAAGCTTACATACATAGACATAGACATAGACATAGTTTTATTGATCCCAACAATTGTACATGTATGTTTAACAAAGTATAGATATAATTCACAATAAGAAAATACTCAAAGTGAATAGGTATTATAAGAGTGAGGGAGCAAATAGGCACACCAAAAGGGACAAGTCCCGCTAAGCAGGGGCCTAATTAACAAAGTGAAGTGAGAAAGTGAAAGCTGAAGGGAGTATTTGAATGCAGAGATATTACTTAACTAGGGAAAGAACAAAATTATTATAAAATAAAAAACTAATGTAATAAACACTACATGAAAAGTTCAGAGAAGGAACAAAATAAAAGCAAAAGCAATCAAACAATCAAATAAATCAGCATTAGCATGGGTAACCCCTCATGCTATTAACAGAAAACATTACATAATGTATACACACGCAACAAGTGTTTAAAGTGAGTTAAGTTAGTAGCCTTACGAATGTGAATCGGAATTTTATTCCATATGACAGGGCCTTGGAATTTAATGGAAAATTTTCGAACATTTGTTTTTGCAAAAATAATACTGAAGTCTCTATTACCTCTAGTGAGTCCAGGATGCAATGCAGGAGAGAAGTAGGAAGCAAAGGAAGAAGGGAGGAGGTTATTGATGTATTGATACATAAATTGAGATGTCTGTTCAAATCTAATCTGCTTAATATTTAGGAGTTTATGCTCAGCAAATAGGGGACCAGTATGACAGTTAACAGTGGATTTAGTGATAACTCGTATGGCTTTTTTTTGCAAGGTCATTAAAACATGGAGATGGGTATCATAGGTAGAAGTCCAAATTAAATTAGAGTAACTAAGGTATGGATAGACTAGGGTGAAATATAGATTGATAAGCACATGAGAGGGAAGCAAGTAAGAGACTCTCTTAATAATGCCTATACTTTTGGAATTTTTTTTACTTATTTCATCTATATGGACTTTCCATTTTAGGTGTTGATCAATATGAACGCCAAGGAATTTTTGTCGTGTAAACTTGAGGAATAATTTTGTTGTCAATAAGCAGCTCATTATTTGTTATAGGTATTGGTTTTTTATTTGAACGAAATATGATATAATTAGTTTTAGATAGGTTTAATGAAAGTTTATTTGCCTTGAACCAATCACTAGCTGATATTAATTCATTATTGACTAGCTGAAGAAGCTGATCATAGGAAGCATGCGATAAAAATACATAATCAGTTGCATCACTTGTTTGCGATGCGTTGAATTTGTTTCCAATGTCAGTGGTGTATAATAGCTGAGGAGGATGGAGTTAGTGGTGTAGCCTCCCCAAGCTGCACTAGGCTAGCCTAGGGGTCGCAACTTTCAAGTAGCGGGAAAATGACATTTTTAAAGGCATTATCATGTAGCCTACACAAAGTTCTATGGTCATCATGCTGCACTTTGAAATCAACTCTCTCAATTGACAAGTTGTTCGCTACCAGTAACAAAGCCAGGAATTTATGATGGGGGTTTGTTTTTTGCCTGGCCGGATGCCCTTTCTGACACCAAACCAACATTATTAGTTTCTATTACAGTAAATAAAAACGGAATAAAGTAACAAAGAGAATAAAGTACGAAAAACATTATTGTTACTACAAGTAATTGTTTTGTTTTTCTTATTTAAGTGGATAAATAACCTTTAAAAAACATTTTTCCTTGGCCAACCAAGGTTTAACCCCCGAAACCAACCCCTTGTCTACGCAACTGTTCACTACAAACTGGTGCCCCAAAAAAGCACATCTTTTCACTTTCTCAAAACTACTACCAACGCTCGTGAATGAGCTAGTGCCCCGCGCTTGGCTTTCGAGTGGCGCTTTAGAAATCTCGAGTTTACGATTACGATTACGATTACTACCTTCATTTGAAACATTTCTTTGGGTCTTCTCTGCTCTGATTGGTGTGTGAGGCGCTTTATAAATTTACATCTAGAATATTGTGCAATATTAAAGCCAACAAACCCCATATCCAAAAGATATTAAGTTGGACAAAAGCTGTCATTGTTATTTTTAAACAATACAATAAGAAACTGTTATCGTGTCAAAACAACGACAGCCTATTATGGGTTATAATTTATGTGTATTGAATACAGCAGGCAAATCGAGTTTCAGCTCTGAAGTTGAAAAAGAAAGTTTTTCTATCTGTCTATCTCTCTTTCTCTCTCTCTTTCTCTTTCTCTCCTCTCTCTTTCTCTCTCCCCCTCTCTCTTTCTCTCTCTCTCTCTCTCTCTCTCTCTCTCTCTCTCTCTCTCTCTCTCTCTCTCACTCTCTCTCTCTCTTTCTCTCTCTCTCTCTCTCTCTCTCTCTCTCTCTCTCTCTCTCTCTCTCTCTCTCTCTCTCTCTCTCTCTCTCTCTCTCTCTCTCTCTCTCTCTCTCTCTCTCTCTCTCTCGCTCGCTTTCTGTATCCTCTGGCACTGGAACGAAAAAGGCAGCTCTGACTAGGTAACGGCCCGCTATTCCGAAGGTCCACTATTCGGAATATCCGCTATATTTTGTTCGTTATCCTTGCGGTTAGGGTTACAGTGGGTTAGGGTTAGGGTTGTAGTTAGGGTTGGGTGGGTTAGGATTAGGTTTAGGGTTATGGTTAGGGTTGGGGAGGATTAGGGTTATGGTTATGGTTGGGTGGGTTAGGCTCAGCCTCTTAGGGTTATGGTTAGGGTGTGGTGTAGTGCTGGGTTAGGGTTAGGGTTATGGTTAGGGTGTGGGGTTGGGTTAGGTTTAGGGTTATGGTTGGATTGAGTTAGCGTTAGGGTTATAGCTAGGTTTAGGGTTAAGTTTAGGGTTCGGAGTAGTGGACCTTCGGAATAGTGGACCCTCGGAATAGTGGACCCAAACCCTCTGGCTATTGCGGACTTGATTTGATATATAGGCCTAGGGCCGGTAAATAAGCTGGTTTCCCTGACGTGGTTTTTGTGGGCGCTGAGAAATTCTCGAAGATTTACATTACATTACATTTCTGTCTCTGTCTGTCTCTATCTCTGTCTGTCTGTCTCTGCCTGTCTGTCTGTCTGTCTCTCTCTCTCTCGTCTTTCTGGTGTGACGAGATATTCTGTCCCCCGGATGGAATATACCGGTTTAGACACTATCCTGGTCGATATACCATTCTATCCCTGTTATTGAAAATGTACGTGTAGCCTATAATTAAAAAAATTATGCTTAATCAAAATTTAAAGTGAATCTAATTGTTTTAAGTGTCCTAAGAAATGTTCAGAGCAAGGCAATTCGAATTTATTTAGTGACTTTAAAATTAATGTTCTTAAATGTTCCAAATGTTCTAAGTGCTCTAAAGCCAGGGCAAACAAAATTATCGAATAGGAACAAACATTCCTGTTAGTGTCATTGTTCAAAACAAAGCAGGTGGAAGCTATTTTTAAAAAAATAAATACACGCGGAAGCGACTTTTCTAAACTTCTCTTCATCTGGAGGGATACGATTTATACGGGGATACTCTATTTCGTGACATCGGCGCTTGAAATCAAACGTCCACTGGCCAACGTTACTTTTAGCTTATAGAGTAGAACTCAACTCTAGAGGTTTGGAGCTTGCCATCAGGATTGCAATGATCGGCTAGAGTTAATCACAGCAGCGCCACAATTTTCTTAGAAAGCAACTATCAGTTGTAAAAGTTCTAATCGGTAAACTTTAGCACAGCACAGAAGTTTAAGTGATCGATTTAGGCTGACGACAGAATTCTTTGAAGAGCAGGAAACGGGAGGTAGCTGCTTCCAGTGAATTAATTAGATGTTTTTCTCAAAGAGTTTGGAGTTTTTAGTCCTAGAGACGGCTCATTTTGAGTTGTGGGCAAATGTTGAAATATTAGGCCTACGATTCTTATCCATTAATTTCCAGTAACGACCTTACGCTGGTGCTTTCCTAAATTACTCTTCTGTGCTAAAATTAACAATTTCTGCAGAGCATTTTCTATCACTTACATCGGGCACCAAACATACCTACGTCACTGTTCAAAATCATTATTCTTAAAAACCATTGAAACAAATTCTTTAAATTTCGGATGCATTGACAAAACAATGGTCCAGTGGTCTTTGCACAGCAAAGCTGTAGACGTACATGTAGATGCGTCGGTCATGAGACTCGATCTGTTTCTTGTGTAGGCCTAATCATCGGTTGGTCGGGACCATAGGCTATATAAACAGGGCCTAATAGCCTACCACAGAACCGGACTCTTGGTGCCAGCTATGAGTGGGCCTACATCGCACTGGAACTTGGACCCTGCTAACAGTAGCCTGTGATCAAAAGATGTCCATGAATAATAATTATTGGAGTTTTATGTTATAAGCACGAATATTCGTTTGTTTAGATCGGTCTGTTCAGTGAATAAATAACTGATTTTTACCAAATTTAACGTGAAAGGAATGTGTGTTCGTGTTTGTGTGTGTACCGGTATGTGTGTTCCCGTGTGTGTGTGTGTGTGTGTGTGTGTGTGTGTGTGTGTGTGTGTGTGTGTGTGTGTGTGTATTTTTGTGCCAATATCATACGCTGTCGAGTTTTCATTCTGCGCTGTGCAACACAGGATGAACAAATTTCGGCGAATCAACATAGAAGTTGTTAAATTGCATTGCTGAATTAAGCCACACATGTGTTTTAGAAAGGCACTGAGCAATAATAATATATTATATGGAAATTTCTGCTACTTTGTGGTAATTATTCGGTGATCGATTCGCTAGAGTGCTTCCTAACGCATAATTAGGCGACTTCGAGCCCGCTTCAATTGAGGTGGCTAATGAGAGCCACTTTCAAAAAGTACGTAGGCCTATACGTCTAATTCACACGCTTTTGCGGCTATGGAAACCGGGATCGAAACTGTCCGAGGCGGTCATTGTGTGTAGCGGCCTTGAGCATATCCTGTGCGCACAATTACTCTGTGTTATCAAAGTCCTGTTGTATGCAATGGTGGCCCCAGGATTTCAGTTTTAGGGGGCTGAATCCCATGGGCGGAGACGGGAGAATTGGTCTTGAAATTGAGGTGGACGAATCGCGGAGGAAATTTTCCATTTTCATTCGCCAAAATTGCTGGCGACCTTTTAAAAGGGGGCTTAGCCCCTAGCGCCCCTGGCACCGCCACTGGTTGTATGGTCGTATGTGCACTTCTGAGCTTCAGATATAGAGCAATATCAGATGCAGTTGCGCTGAGTCTCCGATCAAATGTCTGACTGACTTAATCTTAGACGTATGAAAGGACTTTTCGCATTATTAAATGATCATTCAACAATCAATCTTTTACTTTTTGCGCTGATATAATTATGATCTAGGTCTCTGACAATGTTTTCCATTTCACCGATTTGAAATGCTGTCTCCAAACTTTTCGCTCTTGCCTGGCGTTGATTTTTTCTCTTCTTTCTCCATGCATCTGCTTTGCCATTTGGATTAGCTTAGACTTACACACTCTCGATGTAATTACCCGAGCAAATAAACAAAATAAAAACACAAATAAGCAAAAACCAGGTCAACTAAACAATATTTGGTAATCAATCGACGAATTTTTTTTAGAATGACTCTTTTCTTTAGAAGTTTTACCTCGTGAAAGACCTTTATCCAAGATGCACGAGACCGCCTTTATCCGTGAAACCATTTATAAACCTGACATTATTTTCAGCCATGATCTCGAGTCTTACGGTGGTAGGCTACAATGTTTAGATGTGCACGTGTGATTTTGTGGCGTCAATTAAATGAAGATCAGTGGCGGCGCCAGGATTTCAGGTTTGGGGGGGCTGGATTTGCGGGATATAATGTTCCGTTTTCAGACGCCAAAATTTCTGACGACCTTTGTTTTAGTCATCGGCCGAAATCCCAAGAAAATTTTCCATTTCAGCCGTCAAAAATTCTGAAGACTTTTTTTTAGTCATTTGCTCAAAATCTTGCAAATTGCTCCTTTTTCATATCCGCCAAACTGTCTGCCAAACCTCGTGCGTGCCTTTGCGGTTGGGGGGTGGGCTAAAGGGGTTAATCGTCCAAATTTTTACATGAGAAAAAATGGATCGACTTTTTAGGTGGGCTAAGCCCCCTAGCCTTCCCTAGCGCCGCTACTGCTGAAGATATCAATCAGGATAATATGTTGCTAGATGTCTACGTTGTCACTATACCATCCATGCGATCACAGCAAATTCCGTGTATAATATATAAACAAATAGAACATTTACCCAAACATAACAGTGACGAAGATTTCGGAGTTGAAATATTAGCGGAATGGGTTGAAAAGGTGCAGCAGAGTAGGAGACGAGTTTCATACACATGAATGATGAAGCTCCTAATCTAGACCGTGATTATGCTTTTGTCCTTATGTAGACTGGATTGCTGGTGGCTACAGTATAGCAACCTTTTCGGAAGGACTGAGTTTGACAAGAAGTCAGTTACTGTACTGTAGGCCTATGTCTGCCCACTGCCATAATTATTGCGTCACAGTTAGTCGAGAGCTCAAGAGCAATACTTCATGGCAACACACCTCTGGAACTCCCGGGGGCATCAGGTCGGAGAACATGCGGCAGCAGAGGTTGTTCTGCTACCTATTAAACTCTTAACAAATTCTAAATTCATTTCTGCAATTATTTCATAATAGCGCAATTTTCATCAAAATATCATAAAATATCATTTTAATCGAATCTCTACAAGATTCGACTAAAATGCGATAAAATTATGAAGAATGGACTTTTATAAGACTGCGCTTTGTTGACTGTTCACTCTATTTTCATTACAAACTCTTTCGTTATTTCATTTCAAGACCGTGTGATTTCGATTGCTCATAACCGTAATTTACAAACAGGCTCTTTATTTGCCTTTTCTGTTTTCGTCTGTTAAAACTTGGCCTACGTCCTTTGACTTATCGACCTGACAAAATCGCCCTTCATTGAATGTAGGCCTAGGCCCTGGCCTATATACGTTCTATTAATTCTCGACTCTTTGATTGCACCCATTTGATTTCTCTTATGCTATTTGTTTTCTCGCCCTTTTGATCATGCGCCCTAATGACTATGCACTATATTGATTTTCGTCCTTTTGATTGCACCCTGTTTATGTGCGCCCTGTTGATAGTAAACCTTATATTAATTTTTTAGATTTTTAAATTCCGCTCACTTGAAAGGAATAACCAACCAACCAAACAAACATGTGGCATCTTTGAAATAAATTTGGAATAAACGCAATAATTGTAATTGCGACAATTTTATTACAGAGCACCTTTGGTGAGGCTGGTTATTTCTGCGATGCTCTTTGCTCTCAACGTGTAGGAGCTAAAGTTGATGCTAATACAGTACCGGTACGCAATAGGTAGATTTTGAGCGGTTTTTAATCATGGAGATAATTCCCTGATAGCATGCACGTGAAAGTTTAAGTGACCTTACAGTCTACACATAGGCAAGTCAAGTGTTATGTTCTTCTATATAGGAATATGGATCCCACAGTGATGAGTCTGATGACCAATGAAAATGTGCAGACAGAGTTTGTGCAATTTCGTAGAATCTTCAGTATTCTCCGTCGACATGCAGAGGAATAAAGCAGACAAAATAAAATTATCACCTTGTCTGTTCTTCTCTTCCATGACGAATGCTCTATCGCAGCGGTTCTCAACCTTTTCACACTGACGGACCCCTTTTTAATTTTTGGTCCCGGTCACGGACCCCCACCGAAATTTGGCGCCTTTGGCGCATTATCGAGACTGTACGACTCTATAAATCCTATATAATAGTAGGCCTAGCCTACATGTATGCTATAATAATATATAGCATAGATATGACCCTGCAATCCTGCAAGCACAGTTTATATGCTCGACACACTCATGCATCAAGCTAACTCTTGCATGGATCATTGATGGATGCAACGTAGATCTACATCTTCAATGTAGGCCTAATGTCACTAGTCAGTTCTATGATTTGGTTCAATTCTGAGGTTTGTAAATTCCACGAATCAAAGTTTGCAAAAAACTGACTGGAAGCTCACGAAAAACTGTGAACGTTCAAATTACCAAATTAGAAGTTGAACTGATCCAGCTATGATTGACCGGAAATTAAATTAACAATTTTGGTTGATTGATCTGAGCATTTCTTTATTTTTGATGTGAATTCATGTAATTGACCAAATTGTGACAAAGTTATCAACCACTGTCCGTTTTGCACCAGAGATAATCTCTTTTGTACAAGCAGACACTTTATCACTAAGGGTGATTAGATTTGTCAGCATCACTTGTGTAGAGTAATTCAGTTTATTTAAAAATGCCAGCCAGGTAAGCCAAAGTTGAAACTCATGAGTTGTTTATTCAAATGAATTACAGGCTGTGGTCTTTTTCTATAAGAAACTCTCTCAAAAGCATCCCGAAATCTAGAGTCAGTTACAAACAGACGCATCTAAAAGAAACGAATTTGTCATTAATCAGCGTATTATTACCGGTAGTTTTATGTCGCCATTGAAAAGGAGAAATATTGAAAACTTGACAAAAATTTATCTGTTTCTATGTTTTTAGCTAAGAAATATAAAATTTTCAGGACTTGCTAGTAGGTAACAAACGGATCAGAAAGCCCAGACAAAAGAATTGCGGGGGAGGTGATGGGCCAAAAGATAGCCCAACAAAAGAATGCGAAGATAAACCAACAAAAGAAGCATGACGTCAGCAACAGATGTGGTTATCGATACCCCTTTTAATGCCTGGATTTCTTAGCCCACTGGTTTATAAATCGACACACTTGGCTGAGCACTGGATGCTGAGGAGGCTGAGGTGGCAGGCCCCACCCCCACCCCCACCCCCAGCTGGCTGCGCCAGCGGGATTTGTGCTGAGGCTGCTGCAGCTGCTGAGGCAGCTGCTATGAGTAAGCCTTTTTAAAACCCAGCATTATAATTTCTCTTAATACGTAGACAGACAAACAGGGGGTACGAAGCAACTAACCACAGATACTCGCACTACAGTGGGATTGTGTGAACCTGAAATCGACCCCCACCCCACGCTCCCACCCCACGCAGACTGGCTGAATTGCCCAATGGAATTATCCCTTCTGCTGCTGCAGCTTCTGCTGCATTAGATGTACAAACAGCATGCGAGGTATTGCCCACTGGAATTACCCCTTCTGCTGCCGTATCTTCTGCTGCTGTAGCCGCCCACATAGCAGACTGGCTGTGGGTATACGGCTAAAACCATCAGAATAATAGACGAGAAAACATAGACAGACCAACAGGAATTACAACAGACTCACACACAAACTCTACGCTGGCATTGAACCATCTGCCGAAATCATTAGCATTACTAATAACTGCTGATGCGAGTCCACCCCTCTGGCAAAGGACAAGCATGATCGCACATCGCTTTTGATCAGATCTTTGCACTGTAACACCACAGCTGATGTACTTGAGCATGCATAGACAGACACACATACACACCTTCTGCCGCTGCAGCAGCCAAGTCAAGCATGGACGCACAAATCTTTTGATCATTTCTTTGCATTGTAACGCAGCAATTGATGTACTTGTACGTGTATAGACAGGCACCCATTAATAATGACCAGCACACACCAACACACACGCACACACACACGCACACACGAACACACACGCACACACTCACGCATACACGCCCACACACGCACACACGAATACACAAGCACGCACACACACACACACACGAAGACACAAGCCCACACAAACCCACGCACACGTGCTATGAGCTAACATTGCAATTCCAATCATTTGCTTAGGACATAGAACGGCAATTGTAGGAAATGACATTGGTCGGTCGTATAAGCCTAAAAATTAATCATTTTACAAGAAGCTGGGGTCCTCATTATATTTCTCATTCTGGCGAAGCGGACGCCGCACACGCTGCATTCGGGACCATGAATATACAATGAACAGCGAATATTATAATAGTCGAACTCGGATAGGCATTCAAACAGACACACACTGAATTTCCCCTTCTACGGCTGCTGAGGCAGCCAGCCATGCATATACTTTCCCATTATGCATCAGCTGCTGTTAATGCAGATGCCCACGCAGCTGCCAGATCCACGGGTATATGACTAAAAACCACCATTATAATAGAGATTACCACACACCTATCCACAGGCGCATTCTCACTACGTCAGCGTATTTCCCATTCTGCGACAGCTGCTGCAACCACTCATGGATATACACGTTTTTTCCCCAGAGCGCTGACATTGCACAATGTTTCTGTTATGCTCTTGTAATAGATGCAAACATCTAGCCAGTCAACCACACATACTCAGCCGAATAACCAAAAGTACACTATGTGCAGCTGTGCCATTCCCCAGCAGTTGCGTCGAATATAAAACCACTATCCTAGGGAATACCAACGGCCATCTGTATCAGCTTAAAAACCGCGTATTTTGGTTTTTCCATTTTTTCAAACTATTGCACAACGCGTTGAAATCTGCAGACGGACATCCAACCAGACATGCAAACATATTTGTTGCACCACACAGGCGCAATCTATTGTCAAGGTGGGTTATAAAAAGCCGGCTCCAATCGGTGTTTAATCACATGATTTCCAGAGCATCGACCGTTTGCCAACTTGAACCTGGTGGAGACGTCTTCAACACGTAGATTCGACAGCATCATCCGTTTGATATCTTCAACCTGGGACCGAGTCCTGCCGTCTTCTACACAGCTTTTCGAGCCCAGCACGTTCTTCTTCAACCTTCAGAGTTCTGCCAACTTGAGCCTTTACTGCAGCTATGGACGCAAGTTAGTGTACTACATTTGAACACATATCTTCTAAACATATTTATTTAATATAATACACTATGCTTTATGGATCTATATACCTTAAATTTCTTTGCGTCTTCGCTTTCGCCTCGCATAAACAATATTGTATAAGATATTAGACCTTCACTTTAAACGCAACTTACAATTATCTTTTTCTTTCTTCAGTTTCTAAACTTCGATCAGAAATCCATCAGCTCAAAAAGAAAGAGGAGAGTCTTATGGTCAGAATACAAGAGCTGAGTATGTATTCTCTATAATATTTTCCATTATTTTTACTTATAGAAACTGTCTTCGTCATTTATTCCTTAAAGTCATACATGATTAATGACAGCATGCTTAAAAATAATTGAATTTTCTTCAAAATACGATATCTTAAATATTTATATTATTTTAAATCACTATAGTGAATCTTATAATTATATTGCAGAAAGAATACGTGGTGCTAATGAAAGCTTCAACCCTCATGATGTGAAACGTTCGAGTTAGTATTTGTACATACAATCATATGAGGCCTTTCTTTATCGTATAGTGTTTGTATATATTTCTCGCCCATAAAGGGCTTTTATTTAACATATGCTAATACACATTTCAATATATTAACAAAATACCCCAACAGCAATGCTATATGGCAGACGTATGGTATTTGCATATATTTCTCGCCCATAAAGGGCTGCTCATACCATATGGTAATACACATTTCAATATATTAACAAAATACCCCAACAGCAATGCTATATGGCAGACGTATGGTATTTGGATATATTTCTCGCCCATAAAGGGCTGCTCATACCATATGGTAATACACATTTCAATATATTAACAAAATACCCCAACAGCAATGCTATATGGCAGACGTATGGTATTTGGATATATTTCTCGCCCATAAAGGGCTGCTCATACCATATGGTAATACACATTTCAATGTAGTTGTTTGCGAATAAATGGCTTTAGCATCATACTATCTTCCTTGCGTTGTGACTTTAAACAATAATACCTTTATAATTTTGTCTCTTACAGGACTTGAGCAAGTTATTGATGCGCCTCATGCTCCTTCGAATCCACAGCATCCAGAGCGTCGGGCAGGCCCCTCTTCTGCAGCATCAAATACAGAGCCAGCAAGTAAGTACATAACAAACTTGTACCATTTGCATACGAAACATTTTGTCCATGTAAGACTCTACAGAAAATATTTTATCTTACTACCTTTAGTTATTCGCTGCATATTTTTAAAAAATTCTTTTTAATTTCAGTGGGTATTTTGGACGTGGAAGATTCCGTCTTGATGAGATCTGCCGAGGAGGCTGAACTAGCCGAAATGTGGGGACCCATGAGCGATCAGGAGTTGTTGGGATATGTGCTGCAAATAGAAGCGGAGGAAGCAAAGAAAAAAGAAGCAAGAAAGCTGGAACGAGGAAAAATGCCAGGTATTGACGGCATGAATTCATTTATTTATTTTATTTTTTATTTTTTCCAATCAATCTATTTTTTAGGCAATAAATATTTTTAAACAAAGTACGAGATCTAATTGTAACAAATTGAAATAATGAATGAAACGCTTCAATAAATGAAACATTTAAATTTTCTTTTCTGTATTTTTTAGCGAAAAGACGTCTTGAATCGCCCGACGAAAGCGTAAAGCCCAAGGAAAAGAAATTTAGTAAGTGAATTTTAAATGAAGTCACACTCAAAGCACTTTCAAAAATAAATGTACACTATTTCTTGAATTATATCAATTTGCGTATAATAAAACTTATTCTTTTTATTCTTGTAGTTTCTGAAGGATCGGGCATTATTACATTCAAGGAGTCGGGTGGTGAAGGATCAACGTCCAGCGACCAGAGTGCACCAGCGTGTAAGTTATCGCCATCATCTCTGAAAATTCTATACTATATTTACATAAATTGATATTATTTCAGATATTAGCTGGAATACGCAAGCAAAAACATGTGCATTGTATTATATTTTTAAATTTTTTTTTCTTGCACACTTACCAATCACGAACGACAATTTCTATTGCTGTTTAGGTCGATGTGATTCTTGCCATTCTTACAAGCCGACACTGACGAATGGACTCTGCGAAACCTGCTTGAAGCTCAAAGAATGTGTGAGATGCAAGTGTCGAAGGCCGTCGCGTTTCTTCCGTTCTGGACAAGATCTGTGCGTTACCTGCATGAAGAAAGAGCGCAATCCCTCCGTGCGTACAGCGACACAGAACGCATTTATGGACATCACCTTTCCAACGCCGGACACAGCGGATGTCCATGGCATGCTGGTGGAAGAAGCTCAGCAGATGATCAGTGCTTTGGAGGAGACCGTCAGAGATGAAGGGTGAGTTTGTGTTACGCACAAATTTGTATATTTTTCGTTATAATTAGAACATTGTCAATTCACAGCTGATTGGACTTAGTGAAATTTTCTCTCCAAATTGTGGAAGATGGAAAAAATTTCTTTTATTGCATTTACAATATATTCAGGATTCATTCAATCTTTGCACACTTAAACAAATTCTTGCAGACTTAATCAAATTCTTGCAAACTTAGAGAATTCTTCTTTGCACATGTGCAGTCTTATTTCTGATCTTATTCTCATTTACACTTTCCCTCTATAAATTTCGTTCTATATACAATAGGTATATTATATGCAGAAAATTAACGAAGTTGTATAATGATTCTTTAGGCCGGTGAAATGGTATGTGGCAATAGATGTGGAATTTCAAAGAGAGTGCTCCGAAGGCGAAAATAGAACCATCGCCTACTTCAAGTCCATACCATCTACTCTACTACATCCATCGCAGATACCAGATCAAGTGCAAGATGCCATCCAAAGAATCGACGAATTGGTAGATACTTTCGCAACTCAAAATTCGGGGTGGGTAGTCAGCAGTGTGGCCAATTTTAAATTATCTAATGCTATATACGATCCAATTGGGGCATCTAGCTATATTCCAACGCCAAGATATTTGATTGGGAAACATGCAACATTGAATATTCAAAACACAGACGACCAGTGTTTCCTCTATAGCATCTTATCTGTGTCGCATTTCAAAACCAACAATCCTCAGCGCGTAAGTCACTATGAGCCATATCTAGACGAACTTGAAACTAAAGGCTTGAAATTTCCTATGACAGTCGATCAAATTCCTCTTTTTGAAACCATGAATGCCGATTATTCCATCAATGTGTTGTACTTCAACCCCGATGACAAGGCCTTTACCCCTCTATATGCAAGTGCTCACAGGGGTAGGAAACACATCGTTTCACTTCTTCTGCTTGATGACGGTGCTAAGCGCCACTACATTACAATACGGAATCTTTCTGCTCTTTTAAGAGGAAGAAATTCGCACACTGGCGGAAGGATTTTTCCTTGTCCTTATTGCTTGTACTGTTTTACCACTGCTGCTGGGAAACACACACACATGGATGAATGTGGCAAGCACGGCTTGCAGTCTGTGCGCTACCCAAAACCTGAAAATTCAAATTTGTCATTTACAAACACACAGCATGAAATGCCTATTCCATATGTAATATATTCGGATTTCGAGAGCTATCTATCGCCAAACGATGCTGCGGCTGCAACCAATTCGACCAAAATTCTCGATACTCACACGCCTAGCGGCTTCTGCTGCTTGACGGTATCGTCTTTTCCACATTTGAATGACAACGAGCCATACACTTACTCGGGACCGGACGTAATGTCCCATTTCTTTTCTCATATAAAATCCGAACAAAATCGTATAAATAAAATTTTGGCTACCAACACACCCATGAAAGCGTTGACCCAGCAGCAGCGGATAGAGTTTGATTCTTGCACTGCTTGCCCTTCTTGCTCCATCGCTCTTTCTGGAATCAACAAAGTTCGACACCACTGTCATCTGACTGGTAACTTTGTTTCTGCTCTTTGCTCTCCTTGCAATCTAAAAATGAAATTTCGAAAGCCCACAAAATCTAAGAAAGGCAAATCTGCAAACTATCTGCTTCCAGTCATCTTCCACAACCTTAAAGGTTATGATTCTCATCTGATTCTCAAAAACATGACAAAGGAGTTTGCAGCGCAGGAAATAAATGTCATTGCAACCAACATGGAAAAATATCTTTCGTTCGAAGTCAATAATATACGCTTTTTGGATTCCCTCCAATTTCTAAACTGCGGTTTGGACGTGTGGGTGAAAAATTTATCGAAAGAGGATGATTCCAAATTCAATCATTTGCGGCGAATATTTCCGGCCGAATACAAACTGCTTTTGCGTAAGGGGGTATTTCCCTACGAATACATGACTTCGGCCTGCAGAATGACCGAAAGGACTCTGCCTCCCAAAGGCTGCTTTTTCAGTAAATTGACGGACGATGACATTTCGCACGACGACTATGAATATGCACAGAAAATTTGGCAGACTTTTAATATGACGACTATGCAGGACTACCACGATCTGTATTTGAAGACTGACGTCATTTTACTGGCCGATGTCTTTGAATCTTTTCGTGCCATGTCCTTGGACTTTTATAAATTGGACCCGCTTCATTACTACAGCAGCCCCGGACTGAGCTTTGACGCGTGCTTGCGCATGACAAATGTAAATTTGGACTTGATTACAGACCCGGACATTTACCTGTTTGTGGAGCGGGGCATGAGAGGTGGCGTTTCCATGATTTCTAATCGGTATGCAAAGGCCAACAATCCGTATCTCGCTCAAGGATACGACCCGAACATTCCAAACAGTTACATCATGTATTTGGATTGTAACAACCTCTACGGATATGCCATGTCCGAGCCGCTCCCGACGGGTAAATTTAGATTTTTGGACGAAGACGAAATTGACGATTTTGACTTGGCCTCTAAATCGACAGACGACGATTTTGGTTATATTTTGGACGTGGACTTGGACTATCCTTCTCATCTTCACGACGATCACAACGACTACCCCCTTGCACCAGAGACGCTTCACATACGACCGGACATGATATCCCCGTACGCAAAATCCGTTTCACTGAAAATTTCGAATAAAATCGGTACCGGGGTCACAAAGTTGGTGCCCAATCTCATGGCAAAGACCCGGTACGTCGTGCATTACCGAAATCTTCAATTCTATCTTAAAATGGGCATGATTTTGACTAAAATTCATAAAATCCTCGAGTTTCGGCAAAGTCGATGGCTGAAGCCATATATCGACTTCAACACTTCCAAACGGCAGGTTGCAAAATCTTCCTTTGAAAAAGACCTCTTTAAATTAATGAATAACTCAATTTACGGAAAAACAATGCAAAATAATCGGAAGCACCTGACCGTGAAGCTTGTCACCAGCGCGAAACGAGCCAAACGTTTCGTGGCCCGCCCAAATTTCGAGTCGTACAATATCATAAACGATGATTTGACCGTCATAAAATTAATAAATTCAAACGTGCTCCTCAACAAACCCCTATATGCTGGTATGTGCATTTTGGACATTTCAAAATTAAAGATGTACGAGTTCCACTATCAGCATATAATCCCCATTTATGGATCTGCCTGCAAACTCCTTTTCACAGACACTGACAGTCTGTGTTACCACATCTTCACAAAGGACATTTACACAGACATGCAGCACAACTTATCCGAGTATGACACTTCCGATTACCCCTGTGAGCACTTTTTGCACAGCCGCTCCAACGCAAAGGTAATTGGAAAGTTCAAGGATGAATGCAATGGGGATGCTGTTGTCGAATTTTGTGGCCTTCGCTCAAAAATGTATAGTTTGCTCTTGGCGGGCGAAAAGGAGAAGAAGACCGCCAAGGGGATCAAAAGGGGGTTCGTTAAAAAATATATCAGACACGCAGAATATAGGGCGTGCATTTTTGAGGAAAAGCCCACTAGCTCCAAATTCTGTGTGATTCAGAGTAAGAATCATGAATTACACACTGTTGAGTTGCGAAAGACTGCCCTTTCTCCGTACGACGACAAACGTTTCTTATTAAATTCGTCGGATTCATTTGCATATGGCCATGTTGACATTGCATTATATAAAGACAATTGATGTTATATATTATCTGAAATGCTATGTTTTGATTTAAATGTATATATTAGATTTGAGCATATTATAGTTTGATTTGCGATTTATATTAATAGAGAAAGAGACACTCATAAGGATTCTGCTTGCATGTTTGTCTGTGAATAAAGAAATTTTGTTGAAGAAAAAAAAATACAAAACAAGTTCACTGTGTCTGTTCTTTAGTTCGCTATAATACAAATAAAAGACCAATTCCACATGACAGAACTTTATTAAGAAATGCTTAGATTTAAAGTCCGAAAGGATTGCATTGAGTGCATGATACAAATCCCAATTGATTTGAATGATCTAAAGAGCAATAACATGGCATGGCGTTTTTAAGTTCTGGCAAATGTTCGTGGAGCTGGGCAATTTTCAGAAGAAGGCTGTCCCATTCGTCCAGCCGTAGAGCGATGCCGCTGCGAGTTGGTCTCTCCTTGGTGGTGTTTGGTGGTAGAAAGTAGCGCCGAATATTCACACATCTGAAGTCCTTGGAAATCGTTGCATAATAGCGACCGCCGAGGTGTTAGTAGACGTCAACAGGTTGATTCGCCTTCATCAGTTGCACATTTCTGTCCAGTTCGTCCAGACAAAAACGAAACCTCGCCCAAGCGGATTTGTTGAAGGATACTCCCTTCTTTGTTGGATAGCTTTTGACTCCATCTTCTGCATATTCGCGTATATGCACCATTAGCTCATTCTTGTAGTAGCTAGCTGTGAGATACCGATTGTTGCCTATAGACTCTTTGAATTGCATAGCCTAGAGAAACACAAAATAAGAGAAGAATTTTGAGTTATATTGTAAATATTCATACAATTGCTTCTTTACACATGACCATCAATATAAAATATCTCCATCAAAAGAAAGTTTAAAGAAAATTCTATCATACTTACTGGAATTGGTACGAGAGTTCGTGCTGCAGCCATCTTTCGCCGTAGTAAGTGTCGAATAAGCTCGCATCGAAAATGAAATAGAAATGATTCCAGCCCGTTCAATTGCACTTTTATAATATGAGTATTGCACAACCATAAGAAAGAATTGCATGTAAAAATAGAATTGGGGAATTAACAGAATCATGGGAAATTTATTATGCGCTGGATAGAGATATCCTTATAGCATAAAGAAAACAACAGAAAATAATTGCCTAGTCAAGTGTGTTTGGGAAATTCCGCTGGCGCAGCCAGCTGGGGGTGGGGGTGGGGCCTGCCACCTCAGCCTCCTCAGCCTCCAGTGCTCAGCCAAGTGTGTCGATTTATAAACCAGTGGGCTAAGAAATCCAGGCATTAAAAGGGGTATCGATAACCACATCTGTTGCTGACGTCATGCTTCTTTTGTTGGTTTATCTTCGCATTCTTTTGTTGGGCTATCTTTTGGCCCATCACCTCCCCCGCAATTCTTTTGTCTGGGCTTTCTGATCCATTTGTTAACTACTCTTGCTCGCGGACCCCCAGGCAGATGGCGGCGGACCCCCAGGGGTCCGCGGACCCCCGGTTGAGAACCGCTGCTCTATCGGGTAAAATACCCGTTGTCGTATATTTAAAAAAAATCATAGATCTAATTTTGTTTCAGGTGGTTTAGCGCAGTCTAACTGTAGGCCTTGAATGTCCATGGGTAGTAGTAGTAGTAGTAGTAGTAGTAGTAGTAGTAGTAGCAGTAGTAGTAGTAGTAGTAGTAGTAGTAGTAGTAGTAGTAGTAGTAGTAGTAGTAGTAGTAGTAGTAGTAGCAGTAGCAGTAGCAGTAGTAGCAGTAGTAGGAGTAGTAGTAGTAGTAGTAGTAGTAGTAGTAGTAGTAGTAGTAGTAGTAGTAGTAGTAGTAGCAGTAGCAGTAGCAGTAGTAGCAGTAGTAGGAGTAGTTGGAGTAGTTGTAGGGGTAGTGGTGGTATAGTAGCAGTAACAGTAGTAGTAGCAGCATCATTTCCATCATCACCATTATCATCAGCATAACCGTCATCATCACTGTCATTGTCAGAACCAACCAAACCATACTGTGACCGCAAAAATTGCTCTTTAAAGTTGAGCAAAGAGTAACAATGTGCGAACAATTCGGTTTCAATTGGAGAAGTGGATCGTGCCTGTGTGCTTGTCTAATATGCATAAGATCCACAAGGATCCTATGGATCATTGGGATATACACAGAGTTTTGTCGACACAACGCGTCGCATCGCCGCATAAGCTGGGATGTCAATTTTCTTAGACCCGGTATACGGCGGTATTCTATGCAGTCCTTGATCCCGTTCTTGCCCTGATAATACAGGCTGTAATGTGATGGATACCTGTAGTATGAGCAACCTTTTCGAAAAAACCTTTTAGCTCCAACTCATTATGCTTCTTTCAAAAGTAGACGAGAGTTTACGAAAAACACTTCATGGCAGCATCTTTCGTAAATTCCTGGTGGCATGAAATTAGCGAATCGACCACAGCAGTTGTTGCGCTGAAGGTTCTTGTACAACCGGAAGCCAAGGTCATCACGCAGGCGCCTCACGTAGTCGTTAATTTCTGCAAAGTCTTTTGCCAACATGTCACTGCAATATCTTAACTTTGGAGTATGCAGTTCGAGGTAGAGTTGTCTAACGTTTGAAAGTCCAGCTGGGTCAGAGTAGATGACGTCACGCAGGAATGGCCACTCCGCTCCCTCAACGTCGATCTTCAGAACATCTATGATGCGCTGCACATAGAAACACACAACAACTTCAAAAGCTGACATTCTACTAAATTTCAATGCCACTTCTCACCCTGTTTTCGTGAAGAGAAAATGTTGACTTATTAGCGTATTTATTTATGTAGGCCCTATATGTCGAGCAAATAAAGTATATAAATTATGTATGCATCTAGCAGAGAGTTAATGTCGGTTGAGTTCTTTACAGAAGCTGAAGGCAATGTGTTTCGGTTAACTACTGCAAGTCTCGTTTGACAGGTAGAAACTGGCGACTTGTCTTTAAGCGGACCCCAGAACCGGTGTCGCGGGATATTCTACCCCTCCCCTAAAGCTATCCGGGGGATGAACAAAAGTTTTAGGCCCATCATTTTTATTGAGACCAACCACTGTTTAGTGTTTTTGGCAATTCAAAAACATAAAGCAACAAAAGGTAACAGAAATGCGATTTTGAGCCTGTAAAATTTGATTTAAAAATTCATTCATTGACAAAGATATTAAGATAAGATAAGATGAGAATATTCTTTATTTAACCAATTGCTATCCGCATTTTCGGTGTACAGACATGGTAATAAGCATTAAATAATTCACAAAATTGATAAATGCAATCAAGCGTAAAAAGACACAATGTTAAATTCAAAGTCATAGTTGATTTCAACTACAATAAAGAAATTCAGAATATGATGGTAGAGTTGTCAGGTGTCCGGCAGTGATCCGGACACATCCGGTATTTACACAAACTGTCCGGTCAGAATTTTCAGGCATTACTGGACATGGTTGTTTCCGGTATAATTATAATTATTGCTAGCAACATGGCAGTGCTGGAGTGCAGTTTCATTGGGCCATGAAAAGATATCTGCTTACGAAAACCTTAGGGGTAGGGTGAGTGGGGGCAAGTTGACGGCGGGGGCAAGATGATTGTTGCGCTATAAAATTATAATGCGTGGCAGGAAACCAGTCTAACAGGATATGTAGTAAAGAAGAAAACAAGCTCGTCCTTTTGGGGAATTGCGACAACGTGCTAAGATGCTTCGATTGCTGCTTTTTTCTTGAAATTGACGTTTTCTATCTACCTCTTAACACATTTCGTGGTTATAAAATAACGCTTATCTTAAAACCCATGAATGCCAAAAAATTGAGAAATAGGTCGTTTTGTTAAGCATTTATTTTGATCCGTTACTGATGTATTTTGTGTTCCAAAATCACCAGTATACAAATCATAGCTCCCGGGTTTTGTTTAGTGCCCCTGCGGGGGCAAGATGGCGGGGGCAAGTTGGCGGAACGCGACCGGTGCCAAACCTGGTGACATGAAGCGTGTTTAGCCTATGAAGGACGTGGAAGCTTTATTTGCGACTTTTGTTGAGACTTCTAATAACAAGACATTGCAATTTTTAGACATTGCCATTTTATTCAAATATTTAACTATCGTCTTTATCAAGACTGAATTTCTTAACCAACACAAATAATAGTTTTAGACTTTTGTTGATGACCAAGGACACTACAATGCTGTATACCTTGCTAATTTACTGATATAATTTTGTTTCCCTACATCTTTATTAAGCTGAAGGTTTTAAAACTAAAACAACCACAGTCCCAAGCATGGGACCACCAACTTTCCATCATTGAAAATAGAAAAAATGTATGTCTAGATTGTCAACCAACTTGCCCCAAGCAGGCAACCATCTTGCCCCAACACAGGGGCAAGTTGGTTGACTTTTATAAAATTTTAAAGTTCATTTTTAGCAAACTTAGAATATTTTGTTATGCCTGATTTTGTGCTATAATGTAGGTGTTATCAATCAATACGTTGTGGAAAAAACCCAACTTTGTTGGCATCAAAGAAGATGATCAGAGGCCAAAAAACTCTTAACCCTGTCAACTTGCCCCCACTTACCCTACTTTTTATGGCCCACCCTGTAGATTCAACCAAATTAATGGCATAGCGTGCATACCTCTTCATGTCCTAGCTTTTTCCTGATCGTCGAAAATCTTTCGAGTTGCCATCCATCGCGATTCTTGAAATCACTTCCCCAGAGTCCTAAATTGTGGAAGTTGACATTCGGAGAGTGCACGTGATCTTCCAACCCCAAGCTACAAATGACAAGGTGATGTCACTCACAGACAAAAACTTAACATTTAAACAGATGGACATGACAATGGTGACAACGGTTGACAAACCACAACTGCCTGCAACGTCGATTCAATCTCATGCATATCCAGTGACTGGGATTCGTACCCATTTTCCATGATTGGGATTCGTAGTCCTACTCTTTACCAGTCCATAACATTCACATCGATGTTCGGTCAGCCATTGCTCTGTCAGAAGTTACTCAATCGCTGGCGGACATAGCCTATATCGATCACCGCAATCGAATAACCTGGAACCTCCTCTCCACTAACCTTCCTCACAGTATCTACTCCAAACCACGTCAACCGTGCCAATGTTTATTGTCGTATCGCAGCGAAGCAAGGATTATCAAATGCCTTGTTTACCTTAATCGCATTATTTTGGAAGTTGAGTATAGGCAAGGTCAAAGTTCAAAGAGCTACTGTCAAAGATTTAAATAACTTCGCGTTGATTTCCAACAACAGTTCGGACTTTAAAGGGAGAGGCAAAGACATGTTGTATGCAAGTTGAACATATTATACGTGACCAGCTGTACTTGTATTGTTATATGTTCGGAGATTGACGTTATGACAAGATTATTGTTATGAAAACGTCGTTAACAAACGTTGTAAACCTTGTATGCAGGACAGGTGACTTCAAGACCGAGACCGAGACAGTGGGGACCAATACCGACATCATAAGTTCCGATACCGAAGCTGAGTTAGGCTATAGAGGACCGGTCTTCAAACGTCTCGAGATCAAGACTGTGTCTCTAAACCATACAACTCTAGAAGGACATAGCAGAGAGAAATTGAACTCTTACAGCATGTGAAACTTTGTAGTGCTCGTAAAAGGTTAGTAATGCGTTACCTTCACGTTTAGAATGCGCTCTATATTTTTTGGCGATTATAATTTTAACATGAAACTGTAATTTAATTGATTGCTATTTTCATCGTGAAAATACAGAGAATACCTCGGATCAAAGCTGTGAACCTCACATCCGTATTCTGCCCAAGCTTCGTCGAACGACCACTCATTACATATCCTGCAAACAATAATTAATTGAACACATGCATGCGTGCGTAAATAGGGAAACACTATGCAAATTAGTAACATGTTCTCAGTTCCGAGATCTGGGAATCGCCTCCACTATTCAATTAAGTCGTAGTGTGGGTTGGTCCCGTTACAGCTCTACACCGCTGGTCTCTGAACACTATCAAAAGCTTTTTGGAAATCTATGAAGTTGACAAGTATAATATTTGTATTTCCCGCCCCGCACTTCTCTATAATGTGGCTCAATGTGAAGATCTGGTCGCTACAGCATCTACTCTTTGGAAAGCCTGCCTGTTGTTGTCTTAGCGTACAATACACCGCCATTTGTATTTTATTCAGGATTAGGCCTATGCTGGATAGGACCTTGCCCGGTGTGGAGAGTAACGTTACAAAACATGAAATAGCAATAATTATTATTATTACTACACGGTTAAACAAAATAGCACAATTTCACGTCATCGCTGACTGCCTTTTGTTTGACCACAGAGGAGAGAGAGCATAGGCGGAGACTTGGTCCAGAGGTTGGGCAGGACAAACGAGTGGCCGAAAGTCGATCATCGAGGCGCGCGACATTTTGGACGGACGGCTGAGTCGCCAACGACAATTTCCATTTTCATCGACCAAATGTCACTGTCAAAATTTACGATGCCATTAATTTTTATGAATATTTCTTAAACATTAGGGGTGGGCATGAGCATGGACGATTCCCCCACCGCAAATAATGGGGGGCCATTCTCCTGCCCCTAAGTCTACGCCCACGAAAGAGAGGAAGAGGAATTGGAAGAAGAGGAAGAGGATTAGGGAAATGAAGATTAGAGCAAGAGCAGAAAGAGGAAGACGAATAAGAAGTAAAAGAAGATTGCTATTTCATGTATTGTTTTCATATAACATAATGCTAAACCGACCCGAACGAGTAAACGAGACAAGATCTGTTGTTGGGTCGAACGGTTTTCTTCAAGCAGGCATCATAGCCACCGCCTCCCCATCGACCAAAACGAACCGTCGATGGACATTGAAAGTCGATGGTGGTCACGTGTCTATTCATTCAATATCGAAAAACAATCATTGCGTTAGTGTGTTAGTGTTTCTTCTGATCTAAACAATCAATAGGGGAACTAGGGACAAGATTAACCCTGGGGGCATGATGGATCCCGTCAATTTAAGGTATCTATGATTAAAGCCACCCACCGAATGAACTTGTATTACTGTAATTATGCTGTTGGCAACTTGATGATTTTGTCCAAAATAAACGGCCGAAACGACAACTTTATCTTTTTTATGATGAAAAGTTGATTTTCGACCTGTATGATCTTTTTCAGGAGGGGGACTTCGTAGCTATAGGTAACAAATTCAAGGTGTTGAAAACAGCGGCAACGGTCACCTTGGGCATTAGTCATTCATTAACTGTATGACTGTTGTTGGGGCGCGGTGGTGTAGCGGGTATGTTCATCGCCTTGCAGCCGGAAGGTTGCAGGTTCGAATCCACCTCAAGTTGCCACGTAGGGACCTTGGGCAAGTCCTTCACTCGCAATTGCTCAGCGCTTCGGCGTGAAACTCAGATGCAGTGTCCGCTCGGTAGTCGGGAGCGCCTCAGAGTAGAGAGCTTGAAGGGGCGCTATAACAAGTGCACATACATACATACATACATACATACATACATACATACATACATACATACATACATAAGGTACTACAAGCAAGTTCTTTCCTGTCGACTACTCTGGTCCGTGTGAAATATTATTGTAATCTTGCCTGCACAGAGATTGAAAGCTTTTGATTGGTTCCTCAGTTTGCACATTTAGACCTATCATTGATTCTATTAGAGCGGAAATGCGTCGTAATAATAAATTGCCAAAGTTAATGCAACCGCCTTTCTCAGCAAACAATGACAAATGAGCATTGTATTTCGGCAAACGCTAACTCTCCCTCTGGCATAGTCTCTCGGTCGTCCATGTTGAATGCTTCAATCAAGTGATGCAGCCTTATCAGAGAATCATGAACCGATTACAAGTGCACCTGTCTATTCTCGTGAGTCATTAATGTGTGCTTCAAGATAGAAGGCACACATACAGGGTGGGCCATAAAAAGACCGCCTACGGGTTTTTGTCGATATCTTGACCAAAAGTATGAATTTTAAAATCAACTTTTACAGGCTTAAAGATATTTAGATTAAGGCTAATGGCCAGATTTCGTCAAGATATTTCAAACTGAAAAAAATTATGTCACTTTTAGTGAGGCCGCCCACTGTTTTTTGACGAATCAAGAACATAGCGCAACAAATCGCGCCCTCGGAATTATATAGTACTATGTCCACTTTTTTGAAAAATCAACCTAGGCCTAACGCTATATCCGTTATGGCGGTGACATGGGCTATGTCCTCAGCCGTCTAGCTAAACTGGAAACGCTTTGTAAAGCTCATATGCCAGTACAATATAGTTCTATGTCCATAAATTTGGAAGGTTTTACAAGGCTATAGAGGCACATGTCCACAACCAATAGAAAGTTTAATTCGTGTCACGTGCTTGTTAGTTGACATGGGCTATGTCCTCAAAAATAACAGCGATTTATGGATGTGTGAAATATTTCTATACTGCGTTATGTCCATGGCCAATAGCAGTGAGAGATTAGAACACGTGACCCGGACTTGTTGCCTGAAATAATGGTGACGCTTTGGCAACTTGCAAAAAAACCGAAATGTAGACAATTGTTTTAACCGGCAGTGCGAATCTAAGATTAAAAGGATAGCTTTTAAAAAATATTATAGTATTCTGTAAAAAAGTTAAAGCCAAACGAAAATATGACAGTACGACGTCGCTTCAAAATTGTTGTGTAGGCCTAATAGAGTCGCTAGTGGACATAGTACGCAATCGTATAGTTTTCTGTGTCCACAATCACGACATTATTAATGCTATACTGCTCCATGTCCAAAAATTGTCACCCCTGCCATAATTTTATATAAATTACTCATATTAAATTAAAATGAAAACCATCATTTATTTCCAATTCAAACTGTGAAACACCAACTAGCTGTGCCTGATGAACAGTGAACGCCTAGCAAAACACTAGCATAGTGTGTTAATAGTATTCCCACAATTGCATACTAAATCTAAAGTAACAAAGCATTCATTGTTAGTATGGTTGGTCGTCCTCGATCCCGGTTGGTTGTGTGAACGTGCCCCTGAATGCTATGGCGTTGAATCTTTGAGTGCATATAGATAACCGTTGGAACAAGTGCACAGACTCACGAGGGTCTCCAGAAACGGCGGTCATGCGACACCCCAACTCAGTCAAGAATTCGCGTCCTGTCCGGTTAACGGGGCCCATCGATTCGATGGCGACGGGGACGAAGTCGAGGGTGGCCGGAAGGGTTGAATATTTGGCGCACTTCCGGTTTGCGGCGTGTTCGGCTGCCCCTCCAGGCATTGCTGCCGTAATGTTGAGGTAGGAGGCCGCACAAGTATGGATGGATGTTGCATCCCATGCGACATACTTGCCCCTCGCCCAGGGGACCAATGTTGCTCCGTCCGAAAATTATGATCAAAATAAACATTATGATCATACTAGGGAAAAACAGTGTCGTCCGAAAATGTAAATTCAATCGCCATTAATGAAATGTAACGAACAACCGGCCGCCTCAAGCGCGGCTGGCAGGAGAGGGGATGGCGAACTCTCCCACCAGGTGGTAAGGCTTGCGTGTCGCTCCAGATGGGCGCAAGTTCGGGCTCCGTCGTCTTTCGAAGGGCTTAGCAGTGCTCCCACTACCGTACGAAGACACGAAGACACGATGTATTTTCAGACGATATATTGTCGATCACAACTCCACACGTCACAGCAGGCATGCACGTGATACACAGCGAACAATCGTACCCCAGCAGCGGACGGTCATATACCAAAATGGCGGCTCCCACAGCGATGGCTGACTACGGGGCGCCCCACTGCGACGAACACAGGAACTACACGGTAGCGGCAGCGGCGTACTGCGGCGGCGGCAACGGCGAGCTCCGACGACCGATTCTCAACGACGGCGAGGGCAGCTCCCACTGGCGACTGACAGCCGCAACGACGACGGTCTCCTCTGCTGCGACGAACTCGACGATCTCACTGTTGCGACGACTCCACCCGGCAGCGGCGACGACTGTTGACGACCGACCGACTCTCTCCAGAACGGACGGAGCTCTCGCTGACTTCCCGGTGACGACTAAGCTGCACTTCTCGGACGGACTGCGACGGACTGAGCTCTCTCCAGGTGACGACTGAGCTCACGAACTCCCTGTGACGACTTCTGACTGAGCTGCACTTCTCGAACGGACTGCGACGGACTGACTCTCTCCAGGTGACGACTGAGCTGATGCATGGAGGCCGCGCTCCTATTTATACCTGACCGAGGGGACAGGGGTCCGGACCGGGGATGCGCAGGAGGAGGGGAGGGGACTTCTACGTCAGAGGTCCGGACCGGGGTCTTTGGAGGCGAAGGAGGAGGTGAGGGGACTTTGACGTCAGAGGTCCGGACCGCGGAAGCGCAGGAGGAGGGGAGGAGACTTCAGCTTACGAGGTCCGCGCATGCGCACTAGGGGGTCTGTGACGTCAGAGGTCCGGACAGGGGTCTTTGGAGACGAAGGAGGTGGAGAGGGGACTTAGCGCGCAAGACCCACACAAGATCCGCGCATGCGCACTAAGAGGGTCTGTGACGTCAGAGGTCCGGACAGGGGACTTTGGAGGCGAAGGAGGAGGTGAGGGGACTTTGACGTCAGAGGTCCGGACCGCGGACGCGCAGGAGGAGGAAAGGGGACCTCTACACACGTGCGAACGACGGCGCGAAACGGCCGCCAAATCGATGCCGGCGAACGCGTAAACAAGTCCGCGGAGGCCAAGGAGGAGGGGAGGAGACTGCGGCAGCTGCTCAGGCGAATTTCGCCACATCCTCCTCCCACCACGATTCGAAATGTCCCTATTTCGAGGGGCCAGGGCCCACGGGCCCTCCCAGAAGCAAGGATCCCCCCTAGACCGTCCGCGTTATACAGTAACCGGCCAACGGGCCAATGGCAACAACTCTGCCCTCGAACGACTTGCAAGTCGTAACAACAAAAGCGGAACGAAACAAAACGAACCATCGTCCACAAAATGCCCATTGTTCATTATGCACAAGAGTCCACGAAAATGGGCCAACGGGCCACAACACTTTACATAAGTCTCATCGTAACGAGACACGGCCAACGGGCCTAACCAACAGAGAAACACGAGTTCTATACGTTTCAACAATGAGAACCGACCAACGGGCCACACATCGCCAAGTACAATTAAGCAACGCTACAACCTGAGCGTTCAAAAATGTCCATGGTCCATGACACAAAAGTCTCAGAGTTCAAGTGTTCATGTTCACCAAAAAGTCTCAGAGTTCAAGTCTCTTTTCACAATAAACGTCTATTCGTAACGGGCCGGACGACGGACCATTCGCTTTGGTCGGCCATCCTGGGAATTCGCAGTCGCAGGCGACGAAACATCAACAGCGGCGGACTCGTTAGGCGAACGAGTGGCAATGTCACCCTCTGATGACTGCTTATGGCTTTTCCTATCATGGCACTCATAGTACGATGGCGCCTCCCAATTAGGCCATTCCCGCTGGGATGACAGGGGGAAGTCCTTACCTTATCGATCCCCAAAAGGCTACATAGTTCCCCAAAAAGGATCCCGTCAAAACTTGTCCCAACCCGAGCCACGGAAGTAACCTCCCGATTAGCCGTTGGAATGGCTTCTACAAATTTAGTGAACCCGTTTATCACCGTCAAAATGTAGACATGGCCCCTACGACTACGCGGGTGCGGACCAGGAATATCCATGCTAAACCGCTCCCACGGCTCCCCACAGGGCAAGGGTTGCAAGGGACCCTGCCTGGGCGGATGACCTCGGTGGTATTTGGCACAGGGAGAGCATCGCTGACAAAACCTCTCTACGGCTCCCGACCAACCAACCCAGTAGACCCTGCGTCGGACCTTCCACCTAGTCCTGCGCACACACTCGCTAACCGCTGGTTCCACAATTCCATCAGCAAGCATACTGTCCAACTGGTTATCAATAACAATTCTATGCGGCAGCGGGTCACGTCTTAACGGTTGTCTCACCGGATTGGCATCTCCTGTCTCAATCTTACGTGTACACACCGACGTCTTCCCTAGGTCCCGGTCGGTAACGACACAAACATCCCCGTTCTCGACTAACAAACTTCTCACACGTTCCCGGATTTCCGGCGACACATCCTCGGGCAAATCTGCCAACATTAACTCACCAGGCGAAGCGTCTTTATTCCGACTAATCTCCCTTCATCCATCCGAATCGGCTCAACTTCCACCGGACGCAAACCCGCAAGGAACTGATCCTCGTTAAACTTAACAGGACTATCAGTCAGGTTTACTATTCTCACGTGCGCATTAGTCTCATCGCCTAACACCACAAGGGCAAGGTGAACTCTAGGACGGATTTCATGAGCCTCCGTCATCCACGCGGGAGCCACCGAGGTCAAATCCCCGTATACAGTTTTCACGGGCACCTCACTTTGGCATTTGGGCTGTAATTCTAACTCCTCGGCGACCATTACACGCCGGCACCACATTGAGCCATGCCCTCTAACTAAGGGGATACGTCTACGGCCAATAAACAAAGCTCCATTACCAAAAGCCAAGCGACAACGATGCTCCCTAAGGAAATCCATTCCCAACATCGGTTCAGAAATCTGGTCGGACACTAACAGGGCAGTATGGACCTCAAAACCATCCAGAAATCTAATGGGCAACCGGACCTCACCCAGGACATTAATATCAGTGCCATTAGCAGCCATCAAAAAGCGAGTACAAGATCGAAGTTCTAACCCATCAACGGCTGAAGACGGAACCAGGCTGACTTCGGATCCTGTGTCGATGAGGCACATCTGCGGTCGCTCGTTGATCATTCAACGAACCTAAACGGCGTTGCTGCTGGCGCGGTCGGGCAGCTTTGGACGTGTCGTGTGGTTCACCACCACAGATGTTGATGGCGCAGGTGCGTCTCCTTCTGTCGTTTCCTCGTCGTTCGGCCGGTTCCGGAAGCGGCGCGGCTGACGGCAATCTCGGATCACGTGACCGTCTCGGCCGCATCCATAACAGGTCACGGTCCTCCTCGTAGTCTCCGGCTGGCGATCTCCAGATCGGCGGTTCCCATGACGTTGATCTCGTCTCGGTCCATCGTCGGTCGTAGACTGATTGCGCAGCTCCTGGAACTGTTCGTCCATCTTCCGCTCCATCTCTCGCTGCCAACGACGCTGGTCGTCGCGCTGCGTCGTCAAGAAGCGGTTCATGGTCGACTGGAGCTGGTCGCTCGGATCGACTTCTTGCGTTCCACGGACATGGGTCGACGGTCTCCGACGATCATCATTCTCAGGGGCTCGCTGGTAAGCCTCCAAGCGTAGAGCGGTCCGATAAGCCTCATCCAAAGTCTTCGGCTCACGCTCCCTGACTTTCAACGAAAGCTCCCTGTCTCGCAGAGCTTCCAGGAACGAGTCTCTCGCGATGATCTGCGTCGTCTCGTTGGACGGAACAGGGTAGGCCAATACAACGAGTCGGCGGATCTCGTGTAGTAAATCGCTCAAACTTTCTCCGGCCCCTTGACGTCGATAATACAGCTGAGCACGGAACGTCTCTGCTTGTCCGTCCGTCCCGTATCTCTGTCGGAGACGCTCCACCAGTTGGGCGTAACTTACGTCAGCTTGCGCGCCGAAATCCCAGAGAAGTTGCGTCGCTGCCTTCTCCAACGCGCAGCGTAGATGATCCACCCGGTCCGAGTCGGTCCATCGATTGTGGCGAGCACATACCTCGAACTGCACGAGAAAGGATTCCAGAGACCCAGTCCCGTCGAATCGACCCGGCTTCATCGGCGTTGGTCGGTTCCGCAGGAGACTTCCGAAGTTCTCCAGCAACTCCATCGACGAGTCCGTTGTCTCCTTCTTCACACGGGCGCTCGTCTCCACCAGCTCCTCACCATCGTCAGAGCTGAGCTCTATCAGCGTGCTACGCTGCTTCTCCGTCGTCGCTCTTCTCACTGCAGGCGTAGAGACATCGGCAGGCGTGCTGTACTCGAAAAGTCTCGGCTGCCGGAACGTGACATCGTCGTCCATCATCTTCGGTAGACTCGTCTATTCGTCGGCTGGAACAACTGCGTACCCCACTTCTGGTACCAGTGTAACGGACAACCGGCCGCCTCAAGCGCGGCTGGCAGGAGAGGGGACGGCGAACTCTCCCACCAGGTGGTAAGGCTTGCGTGTCGCTCCAGATGGGCGCAAGTCCGACCTCCGTCGTCTTTCGAAGGGCTTAGCAGTGCTCCCACTACCGTACGAAGACACGAAGACACGATGTATTTTCAGACGATATATTGTCGATCACAACTCCACACGTCACAGCAGGCATGCACGTGATACACAGCGAACAATCGTACCCCAGCAGCGGACGGTCATATACCAAAATGGCGGCTCCCACAGCAATGGCTGACTACGGGGCGCTTCACTGCGACGAACACAGGAACTACACGGTAGCGGCAGCGGCGTACTGCGGCGGCGGCAACGGCGAGCTCCGACGACCGATTCTCAACGACGGCGAGGGCAGCTCCCACTGGCGACTGACAGCCGCAACGACGACGGTCTCCTCTGCTGCGACGAACTCGACGATCTCACTGTTGCGACGACTCCACCCGGCAGCGGCGACGACTGTTGACGACCGACCGACTCTCTCCAGAACGGACGGAGCTCTCGCTGACTTCCCGGTGACGACTGAGCTGCACTTCTCGGACGGACTGCGACGGACTGAGCTCTCTCCAGGTGACGACTGAGCTCACGAACTCCCTGTGACGACTTCTGACTGAGCTGCACTTCTCGAACGGACTGCGACGGACTGACTCTCTCCAGGTGACGACTGAGCTAATGCATGGAGGCCGCGCCTCTATTTATACACGACCGAGGGGACAGGGGTCCGGACCGGGGATGCGCAGGAGGAGGGGAGGGGACTTCTACGTCAGAGGTCCGGACCGGGGTCTTTGGAGGCAAAGGAGGGGGGAAGGAGACTTCTACGTCAGAGGTCCGGACCGCGGAAGCGCAGGAGGAGGGAAAGGGACTTCAGCTTACGAGGTCCGCGCATGCGCAGCAAGGGGGAGCGTGACGTCAGAGGTCCGGACCGGGGTCTTTGGAGGCGAAGGAGGAGGAGAGGGGACTTAGCGCGCAAGACCCACACAAGATCCGCGCATGCGCACTAAGAGGGTCTGTGACGTCAGAGGTCCGGACAGGGGACTTTGGAGGCGAAGGAGGAGGTGAGGGGACTTTGACGTCAGAGGTCCGGACCGCGGAAGCGCAGGAGGAGGGGAGGGGACCTCTACACACGTGCGAACGACGGCGCGAAACGGCCGCCAAATCGATGCCGGCGAACGCGTAAACAAGTCCGCGGAGGCGAAGGAGGAGGGGAGGGGACTGCGGCAGCTGCACAGGCGAATTTCGCCACAGAAACAGAGGAAAACATTTTCGTTACCAAATCTTAAAATTCGTTTTTCTCGGTTTCGCAAAAAGTGGACATAGAACTATGTAATTCTGGGGGCGCGAAATAGTGACAAAAAGATGTTATTAAGTCACATCTCAAATAGTTGGTGTCAAATAAACTTGTTATTCACAGATAATCACTATTATTATTATTTTAGAAAAGAAACCGGGTACCAGTGTAGCTGCACGTCACTGTACATCATTTAACAAGATGATATCAAGTTGGTAAATAAGGAATTTTTACAGCAATAGTTTTCTTATTACAGCAATAAAATCGAAATTTCTAGTCAATTAAAATGCCCAATGTGTCAATGGCAGACAACATCTGTACGGTATTGAAATACTTCATGAGCAAGGTCTTGGAGATAAAGCTATAATCACCGCTTACTCTGATAAACACGGATTGCACAGAAATTAAGAGTTACATGTAACTTGAGCGTTAAGAAATGTGCCTTTGACGAAAAGAGTTCAGCTCAATGGCAATTGTTCTGGTTTCATTGAGAAAAGAAAATGGCTCCAAATCTCCATGTTTGAACTCGGTGGATAATCAAGTGTGGATAACTAGGCCTACCACAAGCAGCAACCAAAGCCAAGAGCGATAAGAGAATTGATTGTCGCATTGCAGTTGATAGGGGAAGATCTACCTCTGAAACACGTCAACAAGACAATCAAGACCTTACAAAGCACCCATAATACGTGTGGGAACTGGTGGTGACGAAAACTTGAACACAAGTGATGAAGCACCATCAAGTTGATTTGAAAACAATTACTTGAGACGTGACTTAGGTCTAATAAAATCGTTTTTGCAGATTTTTCTGCATTATGTTTTTGAATCGTCAAAAACAGTGGGTGGTCTCACTGAAAGTGATATAACTCTTGTTCTGTTTGAAATATTTTGATGAAATCTGTCCATCGTGTGTAAATATAAATTCTCTTTATATCTAAGCTTTCAAAATTTGATTCAAACTTCTTGAACTTCTGGCAAAGATATTTGCAAAATAAGCGTAGGGACCTTTTTATGGCCCACACTGTACATTGTCAATATCATTTTATCTTCTTAATGAAGCGAGTCTCCAAACCTAATCTACGCAATCTGCATTTGATTCTAATGCACCTTTACGTCTAATATCATGCGTATTTAGTCTACACAAAGCTACATAGGCCTATAAACAACTTTACTTTATGCATATACTTCGTTATTAGACTTTAATTTTGCAAAATATAGCCTAACAATATTACATGTATATAAAACAAGTTTGCATAAGATCTGGCATTTATACATCTGTATACATACAAGTAGTTCAGTTTACAATTAGCCTAAGCATACTTGTGAAACTCGGACCGCAGTCTGTTGAAATCGAGTTCATCATGAGCCTTTTCGAAGTTTCTTGCCCCGCACAGCACGTAGCTCATAGGACACTAAAACCAATGAAAAGGCTTCACTCCTTGATTACAACAGTTACTGTCATCTGGGAATTTTGTAGTCATACAGGGATGGCACAAACCAGCCGATCTAACAAATATAAGACATTCAATGTTATATACTTTCTTGCGTTTCGTTCAATTATTTAAATAGAGTGTTCCAAGTATAGCCGAAGAAAAATATTTTGTGAACTGTCTTTAGCTGACGTAAGAAATAATTTGAGAATTGTCGCCAAAAGAAGATCCAGAGGAAGAAAAAGAAGATGAGTGATTGAGTGTGAATAGAAGGAAGAAAATGAAAATGCTAAAAAGAAGTCGAGGAAGAAAGAAAGAGAAGAAGATGAAGAAGAAGAAGAAGAAGAAGAAGAAGAAGAAGAAGAAGAAGAAGAAGGAGGAGGAGGAGGAGGAGGAGGAAAAAGAGAAGAAGTAGAAGATGAAGAAGTAGAAGTAGACAAAGAAGAATAAGAACAAGAAGAAGGAGAGAACAAGAATGAGAGAAAGAAGAGGAGGAGGAAGAGAGGAAAAGAAGAAGAACAAGAAGAATAAGAAGAAGAACAAGAACAAGAATTAGAAGAGAGACAACAAGAACAAGAACAAGGCGAAGAAGCAGACGCAGGAGCAGAAGAAGATAACACGAGAACAAGAACGTACCGTACGCTACAAAGAGGAGACAAGAGAAGCAACGGAACAAAGACAGAGACAAAGAAACGAACAGGAGCACGAACAATTAAGGTGACAGCGAAACGGTTGTGACACGTGACTGACTTTCTCCTCCTTACGTTTGACTCTGGTTTCGTTGCGTTTGCTGCTGGTTCGTCTGGACAATATTCGATCGAACTATACATCGGCGGTGACTTCCATGTCATTAATGCGAATCCGAAAACGAGGACCAATCCGATGAATTGCAAGTATCTTGATTTGGAAATAGTCATCCTCATTCCAATCGTATTTCGACCTAATAACCTATACATGAAGGACTACCGGCACTCTTCAGATGTACAATCAGATCCTGAAGTTTGAGGCTGCGAAAAGATAAAAAATGGCAGTCTGATAATCAATGCAACATTAGAGAAAAGTCCCCGCTGTCAAATAATGGAAATTGTAGTATTTAAGTATACAAGCCAATTGCCTGTTTCAATCACTTGCTTCAATACTCCATTGAAAGTACTTGTGTGTGTGTGTGTGTTTGTTTGTGTGTGTGTGTGTGTGTGTGTGTGTGTGTGTGTGTGTGAATGCATGCATGCATGTGTGTGTATGTGTGTGTGTGTGTGTGTGTGTGTGTGTGTGTGTGTGTGTGTGTGTGTGTGTGTGTGTGTGTGTGTGTGTGTGTGTGTGTGTGTGTGTGTGTGTGTGTGTGTGTGTGTGTGTGTGTGTGTGTGTGTGTGTGTGGTGTAGGAAAAGGCACAAGAACACAAAGAGGTGTGAACGTGTGTAACTATGTGTATGCTTCAATCGGTTTTCTTTTGCATGTACCGGCATTTCTGACGATCTGAGCAATCAGCATCGTTCCAGATATACCAAGTAGCAATTCATTCAAATGTCCATCCACCCGCCACCCTCACTCATGGGGGAACATAAGCTACTGGTGGTCGACGAGTTAAGGGTCCATTGTAGGCCTATAAGACGTTTGACTGTCGGGGTATTACCGGCATCTTTCTGGTCTTCTGTCCTTCTGTTTCGACGATGAACCCAATCACTTCTTGCTTCTCCAGCCTGATGTTTATTTATTTATTTCTCGCATTTGCTATAATGCCCCATAAAGTTAACTACTCAGAGGCGCTCCCCACTACAGCGCGGACACTGCATCTGAGCTTCACGCCGAAGAGCACGAGCAATTGCAAGTGAAGGGCTCGCAAGGTCCCTACGCGGTGGCTTCAGGTGGATTTGAGCCTGGAACCATCCGGATCCAAGGCACCAAATCCACCACTGCACCACCAAGCTTCGACAATGTGTTATCCATATTATATTATATGCCTAAATATGTGTCCCATGCAGAACGTTCAGTTTCCACATGAAACACCAATGACTCATTCTCCGTGATGTGCTGCACTGGCTCCCAGTGCAACACCACATGGTGCGTCGCCCGAATACCTTTGTGCATTCTGTGTTCGTGTCTTGTCATCGGAGGTGGGTCTCTCGCTGAGATGATACGGGCAAGGAGAGTTTCATGCTACTGCTAAATGCATGATTCTTTTAAGCTATGCGCAATGTCTCTATTGTTCTGACTATAGTTTACTTGTTCAAGAGTGAAATTGCACTTACGTGTCTTGCGTCTATCAGGCAGTTGTCAGCAACTTGCATTAACAATTATGGCGGATCGTCATTCACAGAAACTCTTTGCAAACAAAGTCTTGAGATAAAGAGTTCTTTGGATCGGCGCGGACAGATTACAGCAACATTAAGATTTTATCATCTGCAGAACGCGATGAATCCATAGAAGACGTTGCTATGAGCTTTTGTTACTTACGCGCAAGTGTGGGAACGTTGCCTGCTTATCCTGTATAGGTCCTCATTTCTTATCTGTATGATGATGAAAACTGCTGCACACAGGAGAGTCTTCAAATGCGGACTTTGTTCGAGTTTGAAACCCATTATTAGATTATGCACAGGTTAATAGAAATGCGGTCCTGATTCATACAAGTTCAATGTCTATATACGATAAGATTAGCAGGTCAGGAACGCAGTAGCCTTAGCTTACACGATAAGCTGGACATTATCGGCTCTTGTCGAAATTACAATGCCCTTAAACGGAAGAAAACACTACGATCTGCTTATAATGACATTTAAAGAGGTCTGAGCAGGCTATTCTTTAAAATAAACATGCAGCAGGTAGATCCATTAGGTGAGATAAGGTGAAGAAAAGTGGGACCACAATGAAAGAAAGGTAGGAAAAGCCTTTCCGAAAGGCAACCGTATTATTTTGGGTAACAAACGCCATGTTTTTGTAATAGCCTACATAGACGAATTCTCTGAATAGAAGTGCAAAAACCATACAGAATGTGGAAAAATGCCACGAAAAACTGAAGAAAGCAACAAAAACAAATTTAAAGAACTGTTTTCTTTATGGAAGCATCTTTGCTGTTTGCAAAAATTGACCATCTCTATGTTGATGTCCTATGATTATTTTGACCTTAGATTGGTGTTCTTCGGGTCAAAATCATATATATAAACGGCACTAGACGCGACATGTCTTGACAATTTGCTTGAATGTCTTTGACGCAGGACACCATTTTTAAAAAGCCGCCATTTTGAGTTCTGTGGGCAATTCCGAAAGGTGCCGATGAATAATCATTGAAGCTGTGAGAAGCCATCCAGAGTTACGAGGGAATATGCCACAAAGAAATTGGAAAGCAGGCAATGGAAATGACAAACTATTTTTTGTTTTTTAATATAAATTTCACTGTTTTTTAAAATTAAAATGACCTCTTTTTGGCTTCATTTTGATGTCTTTCGTTGATTGTGACCTTAGATTCGTGTTTTTCGACTTAGAATTATATTGAAACGACACCAGACACGAGATGACACGATGATTTATAGGAATTTCGTAGCCTCAGGACGCCATTTTGAAAGAAGCCGCCATTTTGAATTCAAAGGGATATTTCGGATGTCTTCCCTTCTTAAAATGTTCTTTTAGGCTTCGACTACAACTGTGCCAAGCGGCAAACCGTGTTCAAAAAGTGCAGTTTTACTAACCAGAATCTGACTTGTACCGAATTAGAGTAGGCCTACACAGTATTGACTGCGTCTGATGGTTTGGAATGGATAAAGCTTGGAAATCATCAGCAAAGATTTGGCGAAGGTGTCCCTGGGACTTCAGTAGAGGACAGAGATGAGCCGTGTAGAGAAGATACAATAAAGGACCGAGGACGGAGCCTCGAGGTACACCAAAAGGGGCAAGGCCGCAAGGGCCCAAAGAGACCTTGAGGATCCAATAACCACACAGTTTGAGCGATCAGATGACAATGCACGTAGCCATTCTAGAGGCTGGTCAACCAGCCCAAAGGATGTAGAAAGACGCCGAAGAAGGATGCATTGAATGGTCCACAGAGTCAACGCAGAGGAAACATCAAAACAGAGCCTGGCCAATGGTCCATAGCACAATACAAATCAGATAATAAAAAAATTATATAGAAGCCGGAGCAGTATAGGGTCTCCGTGGAGTGACTTCTCCGGAAACCAGACTGCTGAGGTTTCAGCTCATTCACATCTAAATATGCAATCAACTGATTAGCAACAATGTGCTATAGAGGTTTCGACAGGAAAGTATCATTTGCAATACGACGATAGTTAACTGGATGGTTGGCATCCAAACCATCTCGCTTCGATACCGGCAACAGAATCGATCGTTTCTGTGAAGCGGGCAGACATGCCTCACTAACAGATCGGTTGTTCACGATCGCGAGGAAAGGTAGGAGATCATCCATTATTTCCTGAACAAGAAATGTAGACCTGCAGGATCTAGCTAGCACGTCGTATGTGCGGAGGCAAGAATTAAGCGACGCAACTCATCACTTCATATATCTCCTGAAGAACTGGAAGTAGTAGTAGTAGTAATGGTAGTGGTGGTGGTGGTGGTAGTAGTAGTAGTAGTAGTTGCTGTTGTTGTTCTAGCAGTTATAGTGGTTGCAAGAGTTGCAATAGCTGTAAGAAACTATGTTAGGCTATTATCAACTCCTGTATTCTTTTAGTTTGGTCTGCAAACTTGGTCGGTAGCTAACTTAAAATATGGACGAGTATGGGTTGCAGGATCGCATGATTTATCAAAGAATCTTTGATGTAGAACAGCAAACTGCAAATTATCAATTGTTATTTACATGAAAATTACTCAAAAATTTCAAAATTTCAGCTATACTCAATTACATTACCCTGGTTGAGCACTGCTATTGGCCTATAAAATAACGATACCAACAACTGGTTATTGCATGAGAGCTGATAAAGTGTACAAAATTGAAAGCTACCACCATGAACGCGTTTTTATAACCAACCTTTATACTGGTGTCACGACAACTCGTCTACCGACAACTCGTCTAACGACAAGTGGTCTCCGGACAATTCGTCTACGACAACTGGTCTACAGACAACTGATCCAGCGCTTGAGAAATGGAAGCTGGATGAAAGTTTTTACAGGTGAAATGGAGGTTGGATTGATGAAAAAACGCACGAGAAATGAAATCTGGATGATGGCCCTTTTACAGGTCAAATAGAAGCTGGATTGACGAAAATAACGTATGAGAAACAAAAGCTGGATGGAAGTATTTCTTGATCTGAAATAGAAGCTGGATTGATGAAAAACGCTTAAGTAATGGAAGCTGGATAAGGGTATTGTTTTATATCTGAAATAGAAGCTGGATTGACGAAAATAACGGGCGAGAAATAGAAGCTGGATGAAGGTATTTTTAGATCTGAAGTAGAAGCTGGATGGATGTCGAAATACATGAATAAAATCATCGATCCAGCTTCCATTTAAGCTAACAAACCATTCTCATAAATCCAGTTTCTATTTCATCAATACTATTCGTCTGTAGACCAGTTGTCGTTAGACCAATTGTCCGGAGACGAGTTGTCGGTAGACGAGTTGTCGGTAGACCAGTTGTCGTGGAACCCTTTATACTACTGTACTTCCAGAAAATCGACAATATCAGTCCACGTGGCAAATTAAGTCCACAAAAAAATTTTATTGGTATTGTGCTCATCCAGTCTCTGGTTCCATATCAGTCTTCTTACATGTAGCCGGATTGCTTCATCTCCAACGGTCAGAGTCAGTGGACTGTATTGTATCTCATTCCAAACTATATATAGCATATAATAGTTGCACTAGCAAACATCAAGTGGTTTAAATTCTTAAGAAATGCACAATAATTTTATATAGCCCTATAAAGATTGGTTAGTCAACAGTTCGCTAGAATAACACCTGAACATCGCGGCAAAACCTTATTATATTTGCCCCTTCGATTAAAGCCAATGTCTGTCCATCGGCAGAAACCATCTATAGCGCAAGCAGATGAGGATTAAAGAATAATGTTTCATGGCAACATTTCTCAGGAATTCCTGGGGGCATGAGACCGGAGAATCTAGCACAGCACCAGTTGTTCTGTAAGTTTTTGTACAGTTGGAAGTTATGCACATCTCGCAAGCGCCTAATGTAATCATTTATTTCGGCATAGTCTGTTGCCGTCATGTTTTTTTCGGATTTGAACCTGGGAGTATGGATTTCAAAGTATAGCTGCCTGACGTTGGACAGGCTGCTTGGGTCGGCGTAGGTTACGTCCCGCAGGAATGGCCACTCTGCTCCTTCAATGTCGATCTTCAATGCATCTATGATTCGCTGCAAAACAGACGTAAAACATGGACTTCAATTACTTATAGATCTCCATCAATGTTAAAGACATCTACATCGTATTTACTTCGTCGTCAACACATTAATTTAAGAGTATAATAATTATAGTGCTGGATTTTAGACTTTGCCAGGCCTTATCCGTTCACATCTGAGAGGACCTCGTCTCACTGTTTCACAGAAACTGGTCGCATGTCACGTTTCATGGCTAATATTATGTCGAATGGTCGATAGAATTATTATTGCAGGTTACAGGATCAAAGTAAATGTTTGGGTAGCAGTAGAATGATAACTGATATTCCTAAGGCAGATTGTACGCAAAATAACCTAAACAATGAAAGCAAGAATTCATCAAAAATCTGAGCAACACTTACAGGAATGTTGCATTAAAGCTCATTTATTGGTTCGTTGACGAAAGTTCTTATAAGTACTTGCATATAAATGCTGAGTGTAATACAGTTCGCGGCATTTGAATACCATTATCGGCTTACATGTTAAATGATGATGATGATCCTATATGGTTCAATTAGATCCTTTCTGGTCTCCCTTCTCTCCAGTGTCGCTAGATCACATCATTCAACTTTTCTTTATAGTTCAAATCTTTTAACCCCAAATCACTTTCGTAGCTCTTCGTCGCAATTTCTTCAAGACTGGGAAGTCAGTTGAAGTTTCTTGTCGATGATAAGTTAATGCAATTTAATACAAATCTTAAAAGAATAAACTTTGTTTTTTATCTGAATGAACCTTGTCCACAATCACAGAAGCATGAAATAGCTCCAATTCTTCCATGCATCACTATATTCAAGATGGGCTTTTAGTCATCAACCTAACTAACACCCTCGCAGCCTACAGCTGTTCTTCTTGCCGATGCTTCTAAATGAGGAAAATAAGGAGAAGTATCGGCGATGCTTTGAAAGAGTGCTGTTCGTTGCTCGAACTAAGTCTAATTGATCGGTAGTATTATTCCTTGGTGTCAGTATACGTTATTACCGCCAAAAACTGCTTTCAACTACTTGTGACAGACATCCGCCTTTGTCTTTTAGTCGCGCACTCCCTGGTCCTTCTTGTAGCTCTGCTTCATCAAAAGTTGCACTGGTTTATGCGATTAACTGGACTAACGATGCTCAAAGCTTAGCTCTCACCACAAATATCAGTACTTTTGTGACTTAGTTTGCTTTTTAAAACTGGCTTGACCAACCAGTCCAAAGTTCAGAACACAAATCATTTTGTTGCCTTTGCGCCTATTATACCAGTCGTCTCCCAGACAGCAGTTGCTGCAGAAAGAAGTAAGTTGGCAGCGATTGACTATCCGGTGTCAATCCGTGATTGGTACAATTCATAACCAATAATATCGAATAAAGAAACATCACGATCGAATCTCGGGCAAACGACTGTGAATGTTTGTGTATGGTTTGTTCTGGGTTTTGGACAGCGAGTCGGTTTCGATGATCGAGTGGGTAGAGTGGCGAATTAGCCAGCGACAGAGAGTCAGAATGCGACTGAATAAGTCAGTGATCGCGCGAGAGCGAGTGAAAGTGAGAATGGGTGAGTGAATACGTGTGATAATGAGAGTGCGAGTGAAAGTGAGAATGGGTGAGTGAATAAGTGTAGGCTAATAATGAGAGTGAGAATTGGTGAGTGAGCAAGTGTGAGAGCGAGCTTGTGAATGAGAGGGAGAATGGGTAAGTGAACAAGTGTGAGAATGAGAGTGAGAGTGAGAATGAGAGTGAAAGAGAGAATGGGTAAGTGAACAAGTGTGAGAATGAGAGTGTGAATAAGATTGGATCAAAACGAGTGAGTGAATGAGTTTCAGTCACTGATTAACTGAACAAAGGAACATAAACGATTCATCTATCATTGAATAATTTAATAGGAAGACCATTGTACCTTTTCATGTCCCAATTTCTTAATAATGGTCGACAGTCTGTCCAGCTTCCATCCATACTTGTTTGTGTATTCACTTCCCCACAGACCCAGCTTGTGGAAGCTGACATTTGGTGCGTGCAAGTGATCTTGTTTTCCAATGCTAGAAATAGAATAATTCGAGCTCTGAATTTAGGTCCTTCACAAAAAAACCTGACAACTTCAGGAGCCTATAAAAGCATTTATATCTTCATTCTATTAAACTGCAGAAGCTTCAGCGTTAATTATAACCGGCGTCTGCAACGCCAACAGGATGTTCATTAAATTTGAGACGCATCTTAATCCGCCTTTCTGTGTAAGCGAGAAACTCGTGAAATGCTTCAACATCTCGTAGTAACAATAATAATAATAATGGTGCGTCGCGTTTCTCGGTAGGCCTACGCTGTCTGTCTGTCTGTCTGTCTGTCTGTCTGTCTTCCTCAGCTACCATTTTAATCGATATCTCTTCCGCAGACGTGCCAAAAAAGAGGTTGGTTTTTTAGAAGACTCCGTAATTTGACGCAAAGACAATCAAACTGTAACAAATCTTTGTTTAACTGACCTTCATGACATTGACCTGACAAGATTTTGACCTGTCTGCATCTGGAATAACCCAATTATTGATTTATTCCAGTGCATTAGACACGGATGGCGCCATAGAAGTTGCTAATTAACATCAATTATAATTAAAAATAAATTGCTATAATGGAAAAATAATGGAATACCTGGGGTCAAAGCTGTGAACTTCACATCCGTATTTCGCCCAGGCTTCGTCGAATGACCAATCATTAGAAATGCTGCAAAGAATGTCGTGCATGTATTTAGTCTAGAGCGGCAATACCAATATAGGTCTACACAATACACATGCATGAACGTATACACAAGCACATGTACGCATACGATAACTAAGGTACATAGTTATACTCATAACGACGTTGTTATTGTTATTATTATTATTATCATTATAGAATAATAATAATAATTATTATTATTGCTATTATTATTATTACTATTATTATTACTATTATTATTATTTTAGAATTCACGAAATCTTTATTGATTAACACGTCTTGCGACCGAGGTAGAA